>JACXGM010012839.1:0-23859 GCA_016801145.1 Umbra pygmaea
TGTGTTGGTTCTCATTTGTCCAAGGGCTGTTTCTGTATTATGTTGTGAAGGAATGTTAGATCTTTTGTGTTAGTTACTCAGTGCGCGAGTTGCGCTTGATATGTGTATTTCTTTGCTATGTTCTAAGCTTCTAATCGTTTCGTACCTTATTGCTGTTATGAGTGATGTAACACTAGGACTATACATATACATTAAACAAGTAAAGTCTCCTATCTATGGAGATAGGTATGGAGTTTAATTCCTATCTTTTTCCAAGAGCACGTTCTTTCAATTTTAGAGCGTTTCTAATTAATATTATGTTAAGATTTTTTAATAATTTCCCTCAAAACCTAGCTTTCACACTCAAATATCCACTGCTCACGCTTGGATTTGCTGTGGTTCTACTCAAACTTTATGCTTGGACTCAGAATTTTGAAATAAAAATGACAGTTTATAGTATATATATGAGTATCTCACAAAAGTAAGTACACCCATCAAATTTTTGTAAATATTTTATTAAAACTTTTCATGTGACAACACTGAAGAAATGTTACTTTGCTACAATGTAAAGTAGAGTGTACAGCTTTTATAACAGTGTAAATTTGCTATATATATATATATATGAATGAATATGAATGATAAATATTAAATCTTCACCTAACCAAATTGAGAATTCATTGCAATTCTTAAGAATGGACTTTAATAATGACCAGGGGATATTCAATGCCTTGAAAATGTTCATATACCATGGTGCTTTTGAAGAAACCTTTTCCCTGCTTTGAATGTTCCTTCGTTTTCATGATGTAACTTTGGTTAAGGATTGTCCTAACCTGGCCCAGAGATTACGTGACTTCTAAAGTCAACTGGTTGTACTACAGCTCATTCAGAAGTTTCAGAAAACCGTGTGAATATTTATGCAATTAATTGTTTTGTAATTGTAATAAGAACAATTTGCTGATTTTATTTTTTACATTATGGACGTTTTTGTGTTGATCAGTCACAAAAAACCCTGATTAATTCAATTTTGATGGCAAGAAATGGTGCCACAATCGCTCACCTTTAAAAACCTTTAATGTGGGGTCTGCGTGGCCTAGTGGGCTATGTCGCTACACGACAGTCTATGTCATGATACTACGGGTCCTCTGACTTTCCCCGGGCATCCTGTTTGAGACAGTGCAAATTGACATTGCGTTGCCCAAGATTTGCGTTAGATAAATCAGATTCTCTATCTTGCCACGTCAATCTCCATTGACTCTTTGTGTCCAGATCGGGCACATGTGGATTCAATCGGTGAAGTATAGTCGGTGAACTATATACTTCGGTAAAGGCTTCCTTGTTTAATTTGCAGTGTGTAAAGAATCGGCGGCTGGGCGACGTGGTTAGATGAACCATGTGCGCCCCCTTCGCCATCCCGCAGAGCTGTCCAAGGAGTTGCTTAAATGTTTCATTGTAAAAAAGTTAACATTTTAGACTGTTTACTGTGGCCCGTTGAATGAGATAAAATGTAATTTAACTTACCAACATGAATGTGAAGTCACAGGAGGCTCAAAAATACACATGCATTTTAACCTCATGGGAGACTGAGATGCTATTGTGTTTTAACTGGACTGCCCTGGTCACTGTAATCTTAGCTGCTGTAAAATCTTTCCTTTCATCTATTTTCTACACAGGAGCCATCATTCCCTGGTCTCCCAGCTGCAGGACCAGAGCAGAGCCTGGCTGTGTGGGCCTGAAGTAATCAGGTAAATGGCTGGCAGATGGGCACACAACTAAAAATGATTGGACTCCCAGACACTGGCATAAAAGACTGCCCCATATTATCTAATGTGCCTTGACTGAGGGGTTTGGGAGGAGTGTGTCATTATGAAATCTCAGAGGAGTGCTCTTCAGAGGTTTAAATTAATTTAATTAAAGTCCACTCCCACTTCAAAGCAAAATCATGTTGAATGATTGAAGTGATGTTGGAGATCTTACCCTAGTATTTTCTAGGTTAGCTGGTGACAGAAGTCTCCACAGGATCAGCTCCATGGCCCAGTTATTCAAAAAATTCAATCTGAATCAAAATGATCCAGATTTGGTAATCCCATATTTTGGTATCCAGGATCAGGTAATCCATCGTATTTTTTTCGTGTTTCAAAGCAACATTCAAAGGATCAACCTGATCCAGTTACGAAATTTTCAAGATGACCAAATCCATATTACCAGTGCTCTAAATGGGATCACATATCACAATATATAGTGCTGCTTGAAAGCTTGAGAACCCTTTAGAATTGTCTATATTTCAGCATAAATATGACGAAAAACATCATCAGATTTAAACACGAAAGTCGGCAAGGTAGATAAAGAGAACCCAATTTAAAAAATGAGACAAAATATTATATTTGGTCATTTATTCTTTGAGGACAATGATCCATTATTACATATATGTGATTTGCAAAAGTATGTGAACCTATAGGATAAACAGTTAAAGTGTAACTATTGCCAAAATGCAACCTAGGGTCTTTTTGTTAATGTACCTGAGTCAAATTTTTGTTTAAAAGCATAATTAGGATGGAAACTGAACTTTTAAAATTTTCCGTATTTTTGGTTTCGGTCAAATCGCCTTTTGAATGGGAGTGATGGGGCACTACTATGATAGCATCAAAATTGCTTTTTTTAAAACACTAAGAAGGCTCGACACAACATTAAACTTGAAGTATCACCAGGGTCTACACAGAGTTTACTAAAAAAGGTTTTGTACAACTCGTCTTAACAGTTATATAATCAAGTGCAAAATAGAAATAAATGTATATATAATGATATATAATGATGCACTATTTGACCAATTTTACATTTTTAATAGATTATGTTCTGAAATCCCTCAAAAAACACAATTCTACTGTGATCAGGATAATCCAAATATTTTGGGATCAAGGTATCCCAATCTTACTAAAAAGATTTGATACTTTTAACAGATACTGAAGGTTGGATCCAGATCAAACAAAGACTGGAATACCTGATCTAATACAATTTCAGAATCCTTAATTTCTTCATCTTTTGAATAACCTATTTTTAAGAGCTTATCAAATCCGATATCTGAAATCAGATTAGCCTACTTCTGAACAACTGGGCCCTGGGGTTACTTCATGACATATCCACTGTGCCAATCTAAAAAATATATAAATGAAAGAGGTCTTATGCTTAAATCTATATGCATATGGAAGAATGGATGGATAAATACATTTTAACAGCTGGAAATTTGTACACATTTTTTAACTTATCAAAAAGCAAGGGGTCTGGCCTTGTCTCTGTCTTGCCTTAATTTTTATTTATTTGTTGTAAATAAATTAAGTAAATTTAATGTGTAAAGCTGCTATATTTTCTATTTTGCACAAAGTCTGCTTTTAATACTTTTAATACGTTTATACCTCTGGTAGAAATAAAGGATCTTATTCTTTTCTCAGCAGGTTTGACCAGTATTCTCGAGACTGGTCCTGGAATGGGAAATTCAAATGTGTCGCAGAGAAAGGATAGGGGTGGTTTGCGTTGATGTCCAATTACAACAAAATAAGAATGAACGAAGAAAAGTGTCATGAAGTTTCATCCCCTGTGCCATGCACCCTCAACAAATCATTAGGCTACCTAATCTCTCTGAAGAACATTAGGCTCATCCTAGTTTAGGATGCACTGTTTCAGTTTCAGTTGAACGATTTTCTGATGTACAATGGTCCAAGCATATATATATTGGTTTAGGATAGACTAACTTCTGTTCACTCTTTGCTTTCTTTCAAAATAAGTAAATAGTCTGGATACCGTTAAACCCATGAATGTCCTCTGCCAATGCAGACCAAAGGGAGGTAAAACCACACATCAGCATGAGAACAGAGTATAGTTAATGCTAAGTACCAAAAATATCTGAACAGAATCGGTTTTGCATGCTGATTTCCATACTAGTTTCTCCACATCTAAGTGCTGTTTAGTCATCCTCCCTTACACTGTTTGCATTCCATTGTCACTGGCTTAGTACAAATATCCTTTTTTCATACACAACAAAAAAGCTTCTGACAATCTTCCCCCTACAGTACATCCAAGCCCAGCTCTCACGCAGCCTTCAACTCCAACCACTACTCCAACTCTGATCTTTCACATCACACCATTTGAACTATCCAAGACACTTTTGTGGTAGGCCTATCCTGAGTGGCCTGGAGGAACCTGCAGGGATCTGACCAGAGAGACAGGAATACAAATGGCGTAGTGATTCACTGCCTATAAATGGACTAGTGTTTGCCTGGCATCTGCTGACAGTAGGCTGATTAAAACTAACTACTTAAAAAATGTGTTTCTCAAAAAGAGTAACTAGATTATTGGCTTAGATTGTCTTTATTGAAAGTAACTAAATAATTCACTTTTAAAGTTACCTTCTTGAAAGGCTTTTAAATACATTTTGATGTGTCTAGGGGTAATATCAAAATTGGGATTGCTTTATCTCATGCTAATATCACTATTGGATGGAACTCTTCCCATTTAAAGATGGAGTCTGTGAGTTTTGGACAATGGTTGTAAAAGTTCAACCCAAAAAATATCTCAAAAAATTGTGTACTATATCTTGTATGTTCTGATTTATGCCGAATGCCATCTGCTTTCAGATATGGAGTTTCATGGGGAAACTGGGGTATGATAGTGGTTTTATTCAAATATTAGTGAATTATAAACATATTACAAATTCAGCTCAAAATAGGTTAATCCCAAAAGCATTCTTCTATCCTTTGCTGGAAAAGTCAAACATAAAGTACAATTATTGAAATCTTGTTTATGTCAATGATTGGAAGAACTAATGCCATCAAAATGATTTGCCTCCAACAACTACCTTTTCCAGAATATTCCTAGATTTATACCTAAGTCTTTTTATGAACAACTGAATTCAATCATCATCTCATTCTTTTATAATTATAAATCACACAGGATAGGGAAGAGATTTAAATTAAGATGGAACACAAACTGTTATCCCTTTTCTATGGGTCCATGGGAAAAGGAATGACACTTTGCAGAAAAAAAATACAATCACAAAGGGTTCTTGCTCTGAAGAATGAATTTGGTTTACATTGACATTTTTGCAAATAGCAATATCAGACTCTCATATTGAGTAATTTCATACATTTAAAAAAGCTAGGTGAACCAAACATAACCTACTTGTGAGTACATTCGAATGATTGAATTAGTAATTGGACAAAGGTTGTGGTGGAAAGAAGACCCTAAAATAAACAAATATAAAACAGAGTTTAAAGAGGCAACAGACAACAGAGGTGGTGGTCGTGGAACTAATTTAGGTACTCATTGAAAAGGTAGGGTTTCAGATGTTTTCTGAAAATGGGTAAAGACTGGATTGTCAGGATTTAAACGCAGCTTCCATTGACACACATCTCAGATTGGACAATATTAAAAACAAATTGTAATACTTCAAAAGACTTAGAGTGAAGCTGCACAACAATGAATATCTCTGCTGTTCTAGTCTCCAGTGGAAACATGTTCCACCATTGTGATGCCATGACACAGACAAGATTTGACTGTTTGAGTTGGGAGCTGTCATCCAAAAGGTGTGCTATGGCAAAAAGACCAGAGGTGGCAGAACGCAAAGCCAGGGTAGGGATGTAGGGTTTGAACCTTGCCTAAAGGGAAGGAGGAGAAGCTCCTCTTTTTGTGACAACAGGTCAATTAAATTCTGCGTCAAATAGTTAGAAACCCCATGAAATATCTAGTGAACCATTACTATAAGAGATGTTCTGAAACAACGAGGGTGCATAAATGATACGAAATCAATGAAAATGGGTGAAAAATAAAGAGTAAATAAACAACCAAAACACTTTCAAAAGAAAGGACTATGTGGAAAGAAATGCCAGTAAAAAGACTAACATTGGCTAAACAACACTCAAGACTAATGCACAGAAACACACTAAACATGAATACAATTAATAATAGGGAATTAAGCAAACACAGAAACTAAATACACTTAGTGATGAATGAAATGGTACCAGCTGTGTGTAATTGCATGGGGCAACGTGAATCCACTGGATGATGATGACGTAATGGATTTAGCAGTCTAGCTAAAAACAGAAACATGAAATGGACATGGAGCTGGCAGCAGCCCCAGCTACGACAAGCCCCCCATCAGGAGGGCGACCCTGATGCCGCCACCGAATGCAGACAAGCGTGGGAGGGGTGGGCCAGAGGAACCGGAATAGGGAGCGGAGCCAGCGGCACTGGCAGAGTGGGTGGAGTGTGGAAGGTGGAGCCATAGAGGAACCCCTGGCTCTGGTGTGGGAGGTGGAGACCCTGGCTCTGGCATATGGGACAAAGCCCCTGGGTCTGGCTTGGTGGTGGAGCCCCTAGCTCTGGCATGGGGAGGCGGAGCTACTGGCAATGGTGTAGAGGGCAGAGCTGCTGGCACCAGCAGAGGGGGTGGAGCCGTGGGCACCTGGTATTGGGCGGAGCCTCCGGCACCGACGTAAGGATGGGGAAATAGCTGCCATAGCAGCTACAGGTTGGTCTGCACCTGCAGGTCCAGGAGTGGTGCTAGCTGGGTTTGCTTCCTTTGCTAGCAGGATTGGATCCTGGGGAGTCGCTAGCTGGCTAGGCTGCCTAGCTACTGGAACAGGAACCTGTGTAGCTGCCAGCTGACTGGACATCCTGATTAACGGGACTGAAACCTGGGGAGACACTAGCTGGCTAGGCTGCCTAGCTAGCGGGACAGGAGCTTGGGGTGTCGCTCGCTAAACTGAACCATGAGGATGAGCTGCCTGGACAGGACACAGAGGATGAATAGGTGTTTGGACCAGCCCCTGCCGAAAGCCGACCACATCCCTGTTGTTCCGCCCAACCTGCCTCTCTCGCCCTGCTTCACCCTCTTCTGGCTTGTAATTCTCCAAGTCCTCCTGGGGATATTCCTCCGTCCTTCCAGCCCAGTTACATGGTGTAATGAAATTATACCATCTGGGTGTAGTTGTAGACAGAACAGAGAATCCTTTGGACGATGATGACACAATGGATATAGCAGTCCAGGTGAAAACAGAAACATAAAATAAACATTGAGTCGGTGGGGAATGGAGTAGGCTCCACAGAGGGGAAATACCATGACATGTATACATTTAAAGCAAATGTTGACTCTTTTTAAGCTGCTTAAATGAACTTACAAACTGCTCATAAGTATTTATTCTGATACCAAAATATTATACAGAATTTGTTAGAATACATACCCGGAACTTGAGAGTGCTTGGTCTTGACTGTTGGAGGAATGCTTCAAAATGTGCCACACGTTAACCACACTGGGGTCTGGAGTCTGGACTGTATATCAACAGAAGATCATTAATATAACACAGACAGCTATATGTCACTACACACACACGATAGATGCCGACAGGGCCAAGTAGGCGGAGGAGCTAGGTACTAAGATGAAATCTTGAAGTCAATCTTACAGTTCAATATTCTACACAGATGACAATTTTCTAAAACCATATACGAGTATTTTTCTGGACACATTTACTTTATCTGACAAATGTCACACTAGAGTGGGAATCATCCACCATAACATCACCCTGTGCCCTGACCTCTTTCCTCTGTAATGATTGTTCTGGAATGTTTAAAAATACTCTTGAACATTCTAGAGGTCCTGGTTGACCCCGATACATTTTCAATAAATTGGGGAACATTTAACAGTTTAATGAGATGCGTTGTGATAACCCACACTCTAAAAAAAGGTTCTAGCAAGGTTATTATGTTGCCTCTGTGGAACACAAGACAATTCGTCAAGTGACAGTAATGTTTCTTTAAAGGGTAAAGTATTTCCTGACCAGCAAGATTATCTTTCAATGTTTCATCTAACATTGTTGTGTCTGGTGGTGAAGTGGTCAGTACATTGGTCTTTTATTCCAGTGGCCTGGCTTCAATAGCATATGCAACATTTAAAAAAAATTATAGTTACATATTCATTTTAATATTAATTAGCAAATAGCAAAAAGTGTATATTTTGTTGTAGTTATTAGATGATTGTCCCATTAAATGTAAAGACTGCTATAGTGGGTCAATGAACCCCTCTGTCTCTTATCAACATCAAAGCCAAGGACCATTACTCATCTAAAGCTGGGTCTACAGTGCTATTTTCTGAACACCTCTGTCTTATCCAGAATCAGATATGTTCAAGGGAGAACTTTAGTGCAGGAAACTACCCCGCCTGTCTCTCATCAACACTGCAACCATCCATTTCTTTGTGATAGACAAGAACTCTGGTCAACCCCAAGGGTTTAAGCCAGCACCCGGAAATTGAAGCTCCTATGGGGAGATTCTGAGAATAACAAGCCATCACCTTCCATTAGCATTACTGGTACATCGACTCTCATTAATTTTGGCATCACTTTGCCAGCGAATTACTTTACATCTGAATTGTTTAAAGACTCTGTTTGTGTTTTGTTTTTTTCTAAAGAAAGACAACAATGTATAAAAGGCTCCATTACCTTTTTTCTCACGTTATGGCCCCGTAGCAGCCGTTTTTGTAAAAATAGGCTAACGATTGTGTCAACACCATGTAACTTTCTGTCGCACAGTAGAGAAATTACCATATAGTCCAGGAGAAGCTTGCTGGCAATCAGGGGACGTGGAGGCATACAGTCAAGGGAAAAGCCCATAGAGTCCATTAAAAGCATCAGAACAAAATATTTGCTCCTGCTCCTATGCTCATGGACAACTCCTCTTACTCATGCTCTCCATCTCTGCAAGAGGCAAGATTCAGAATGATTCAGCTTTCTCTTGGCACAGCAACGAGAAGACTTACAACTTTCAGACCCGTTGCTCACGTCACATCCAAGTCGTCAAGCTCAGTTTGAGGCTGCGCAGTACGCTCAGCCATCACCGGAAAAGTGCTTCTTATTGACTTTTCTTGGTCTCCGTGGAAGTCAATGGCATCACTTTGTCCATTTTATATAATGTCTATGGTCAACCCCCATTGTGTCAGCCCTAAGAAGCAGAGAGGTGTGACATCACATGCATAGGTTGAATTGAAGTTACTTGATTGGTCAAACAAACTCAGTTTGAATTCAAAGTTGGACAGATGGTTATAAAAGCAAGACAAGGTCATTGTTCTTGCTCTTTTTCTTTGCTGGATCCGGTGATGTGGTAACTATTCCCTCTCTTCTTCACTCTTTCTCTCTCTTTCTCTCACTCCCTATCTCTCCCTAATACAATAGATTTGGGTTTTTGACTTTATGTCATGCATAGTTCTCAGCCTACCTCTTGTATTCATGTTTAGGTAAATGCTTTGTTCATTAAGTACTATCTTGCATGTAACCTGTATGATCCTGCCTTGTTTATTGGTTTCATTGACAATGTTAATTAAATCCATTTGAATTACAAGATCATTCTCTTTACTCATTCTTGCCATGACTCTCAAGTTGTTTGCTTGAATTGCTCCATTTTCAATAGTTAAAGTTGATAATGGGCTAGTGAATTTCTTTTGCATAGTCTATATGATGTTCTAGAAGTTTTATGCTTATTAGACAAATGATCACTTCACTACACTGCCAGGTCGCAAGTATCTCCTGATTGATTCATGATGCAACCACTGGTTGGAGCTCTTTAATCTCTCCAAAAGTTGATATATGGCTACTTTTTCTGATGGTTCCAGGGGAAACTTTTTATATTTATTTAATGCAGGTTTCTTACAGTGTCAAGAACAGTGTTTTGAAAAGGAATACTGGTGTGTCCTTCAATTGAATGCATGATCAAAGAGCCACTGTAGTTCACTTGGTAGGAGTGTGCTGTTTGTTCTGCCTTGATTTTCACAGGGGCTGCTAAATTATGTATATGTAAAAAAAGACTAATTGGTTGTTTAGGCCTGAGCCACATATGAATTCTAGAAATATGACCCACCACCTGAATCTGGGCGTTTGACAAACATCAGCATTTTCCATGAGAGCTAGAATAAAAAATAATAAAATAAAAACTCACCTTTTTCAAGAAATGGCATTCTTAATATTTAAACTTTCATTTTAGCTGAAGAACAAAGCTTGTGTTTTGGAAATATAACAAAGGTACTTTACACTTTCCCCGGACCTCCTGCACGAGGCAGGGCAAATTGGCATAGCGCTGCCTGGGATTTAGGTTATATAAGTCAGATCTATCCTGCCACATCACTCTCCAGCAACTCCTTGTGTCTAGATCGGGCACCTGTAAGATCAGTTGGTGAACGTAATCATCCCATGGATGATCTGACTAAAGGATTCCGTGTTGAGTGAACAGTGCAAAAAGTATCAGAGGCTGGGCGACATGTGGTTGGATGAACCATGTGAGCGCTCCTTACCATCCCACAGATCTGTCCAAAGAGTTGCAGAGCTGCCGACAAGGCAGGGTTAGTGGGAATTGGGGAGGAAAATTAAATACAAAAAATGTAAAAGCTAGTTTACCAAGCCTAATACCAATGCCAGAAGGCACAGTCAATTTTTTACATTCGGTCTTACAACAGCCCTAAGTTACACAGAGAAATATTATAATAAGAGATGAATTATAAACGGTGCATACTGTTAAAACATCTGGCTTATGGTAGTATTGATAACCTATAAACGGGAATTAAACTACATGACAGTTATACAGGTTGAGAAAATAGCTCACAAATTCAGCCTGTGTTTAAACACAAATGACTTTGGACTATGGAGTTCCAGTAGTAGCCTACACAAGAATTCCAATCAACCTGTCTCTTCCTCAACATCATAGCTTTCCTATTGTTTCTCAATATGCAGTGTTTGATCTACCATTTTGAAAGTCTCTATATTCATGAAATGTAAAAAGAAAAAACTTTTGTGACGACAAGCCTAGATGTAGATAGTGGGTCACAAATAGAGTAAAACACAAAGGGCAAATCATTTAGTATTGTCACGGTTTCCCCTCTGTGTCAGTGTGTCATGTCGGTGGTTCCATTCAGGTTGTCAGTCTGTCCTGGACATTACCATTCAACCAATGGGTGTCTTGTCTATAATCATGTACACCAGGTTTGCATCTCCTCATTAGTGAATGTATTTAATCTCCCTCTGTTTGCTTTTTTCTGGTCATTTATTGAATGTTGTCTGTGCCCAGTTACATTCCATTATCTGCTACTAGGGTATTTAGTGATTTTTGTTGTTAAGTTCTAGATCCAGTGAGGGAGGGGACCTGACACCCCAAAGTTCAAGGAATCCCGGAGGTCAGTAAAAGAGGTATGAGGTCGTAGGTGTAACTAGTGGGAGGGGCTAACACATTTGCCTGGCAACAGGAGCTCTGAATTTTCAATTCAAAATAATAGCACTCGTTATGCATTACAATAATCATTGTTAGTTCATTGAATAGATAGGTAGTGGGTCCTTGTGTTGCTAAAAATAATATATTGTTGGATAAAACAGTTTCTAGTGAATGTTCTTCAAACAAAATCATGTTTTCACATGAAACACGGACAAAATATTCAATCAAATGCTTTGTACATCGTATTTTTTACTGTATTTAATGAAAAGTTAACGTTAAATTTTTTTCCCAATCAATTCTTTACACACAATGCAATTGTGTTTGGTTACAATTCACTAGCTTTGCAATTACTTCGCAATGAAATCAAACAGGCGTTTTTATTCTGAAAACTATATAAAGAGTTGTGTTGCCGGCTTTACATAGTGTTGCCAGGTGAGCGTGTTAGTACCCCTGCTAGCTACACCACTGGGTGCGAGTAAGGACAGAGGTTACCGTATAAGTCAGGCTTTATTTGCCGCAGTAAAATAAATAATATTGGTAGGAGGTGATGGCTGGATGGGACCAATGCAAAGAAATCAAACTTAGTCCCCCACCCCCTAACCTGTTCTATCTCCCAAACAAACACTAAAACTAAAACTGGCACACAATCAATGTGCCCAAACCAAACTTACAGGGAGTGGTCCGCCCAGGTCTAGCTAGTGCGTTTAGATACTGGAGTATCCCTAAGTGTGATGTATACCCCAGGACGGTGCTAAAGCTACCCCAACTCCCTGTGAACAAAAGAAAAAGGAATTAATTTAACAAAACCTACTCCAATAATACAAATGTTAACAATACAGCAATCAAACATAAGCACAGAACACAACCCAAGCTCTCACAAACTCACAGAACAAACAACTTTAGCTAGTGCTAAGCACCACAACACAGCCAGAGTGATTCTAAATACCAATGTACTATCCACTACAGTGTTGCCACAACCACACACAGAACCAGCCATAAAACACGGCTTACGCAGAAAACCAACCAGAGAGCATACCTCACAACAAGAGAGCATACCTCACAACAAGAGAGCATACCTCACAACAAGAGAGCATACCTCACAACAAGAGAGCATACCTCACAACAAGAGAGCATACCTCACAACAAGAGAGCATACCTCACAACAAGAGAGCATACCTCACAACCAGAGAGCATACCTCACAACCAGAGAGCATACCTCACAACCAGAGAGCATACCTCACAACCAGAGAGCATACCTCACAACCAGAGAGCATACCTCACAACAAGAGAGCATACCTCACAACAAGAGAGCATACCTCACAACAAGAGAGCATACCTCACAACAAGAGAGTATACCTTACAAACAGAGAGCATACCTTACAAACAGAGAGCATATCTTACACACAGAGAGCGCGTTTATACCAAAACCAGCAGAACGCTTAAGCTTGACAACCAGAGAGAGAGATAAAAACACAAAACGGCAAATTAAATACAGAGGTAGGGCATGATGGGATTGCTGTGTATGACTGGAACCAGGTGATCAGGATTATGGAAGGGAGGAGTCATTGCTAAGTGATGATTGGACTGATCTGCGCCACTTCTGCGGAAATAGACACTGAACAGAACAAACACACAGAACACAAACAGAAACACAGAAACATTGATGGCACTTATACTGGGGGATGTAACATATGACTCTATTGTTATTTTATGTATTGTGGGGTTCATCCAAATGTGTGCCTTATTATATTTAAAGTGCAGTTGCCACAGAGATACGCACCTGCCCCCTGACTACTACTAACTCTACACAACGTGAAGTATGATGTGAAGTATATTAAAATGTGTAGTAATAAACGTACACAGGGGACAGAAAATGTACAGTGTTATTCAAGCTGTACACTCACTACTTTACATTGTAGCAAAGTGTCATTTCTTCAGTGTTGTCACATGAAAAGCTATAATCAAATATTTACAAAAATGTGAGGGGTGCACACTCTTTTGTGAGATACTGTATACATATTTTTTATAGTACAATAATTTTTTTAATGCAACTGTTTGTTATTCCTAACATGAGAATATTTGTACAGAGAAATCAGACTGAGACTATAACAACACAAGTTGGTGAGATAAGGAACTGAGACAAACTTGAAAAAGTGAAGATTAATCAAAGGAGTTTAAAATGCAAAAACACACACATTCAAAAGGCCCTCGGTGGGTCAGAGGTGGACATTAAAAAAGTCGTTTTCTGAGTAACTCTTGAGTTCACAAGTTTTGGGAAGTCCCTACTTATTGTCTGGTTCCCTGGTAGAAGTTATGGGGGCTGAGCCCCTGGTATAAAAGAGGGGGTGGAGCCCCGTACTTGGGTGCAGGTGGCAAAGCCCCTGGTAGGAATAAGGGGGGGCATAGCCTGGACTGGAGCCCCTGGGTGAGGCACGGGCTCTGCAGCGAGCAGGGAGCATTGGAGTGGCGAGTAGACATTCCGGGAGCAAATGGAGAGCGGAGCCACTGGCCCTGAGGTGGAGGGACGAGCTGCAGGCACCGGTGTGGACAGCGGAGTCGTTGGCACGGGAGTGTGGAGTGGAGATGATGGTAATGGCGAGGAGAAGGGGACGTAGGTTCACCACGGCAGATGCTGGGAGAGTTGTGCTTGGCATGGACCAGGTTGAGGAGGTTCCTGCAGTTTGACTAACAGCCCTGGCAGTCTGAGTTGCAGTACTGGCGATAAGGGGTCTCTAATTGGCTAGGGTGTGTGTGTGGGGGGGGGGTTGCTGGCCCATGCCTGCAGTGGTGTGTCTCCATCCTGAGCCAGTGACTTTCGGCCCCTCCTTCCCATCACCTGGTAGGGGAATCCGAAGGGGCTATAACCCTTTTCTACTACCCCGATGTCTGTGGGGTACCGGGTATAGCCTCCGGATTGAATGTCCTCGAGAGCAGTTAAGAAGACACTGTAAAAAAGGGCATTGAAATAGGGCAAAAGTCTGGTAGAAAAAAGATACAGTGCATCCGGAAAGTATTCACAAGGGTTTTTCCACATTTTCTTATGTTATACCCTTATTCCGAAATGGATTAAATTCATTATTTTTATCAAGTGTACTGGATTGATAAATCAAGCAGACCATTCTCCTTTAATAATTAAATAATTATTAGCATTACAGGTTTCTGAATATCACATAATCACTCATTCAGCCAGTATATTTGGAGAACGGTTCTCACTCCACTGTTTTACAAATCACACTGAACACGGAAAAGCGAAGGAAAACCAGAGAGTTGTCTGAGGAGGCTAGAGAGAATGTAATAGCCAGGTATGTTCAATGTAAAGGCTACAAGAACATCCATCTCTAAAGAGCTTGATGTTCCTGTGAGCACTGTTGCCAGTATTATTATGGATAATGGCCATATGGGCTGTAGGCAACATCACTGGACGTGGCTGCAAGAGGAACAATCATCCAAGAATGAAGATAAGGATTGTGCAAATGGTGGAGAAAGTACCAAGAAAAAATTCAAAATAGATCCAAGCCAACCTCTATGGTCAAGGTGCAACAGTTTGAAGTTGCACCATCTTTGGCTGTCAATGAAAATAGACTCAATGTTAGAAGAGAGAAATACAAAAATGCCAGACTGGAGTTTGCCAAAATCCATGTGGGCAAGCCACAGTCATTCTAAATGAATCTCCATTGGACAGCCAAAAAAAAGAAAGAGCTTTTTGGTAAATCACAACAACCTCACGTTTTTAGGAACCAAAATAAGCTTTCAAAAAAAAAGGACAACATTCCTACCTTGAAGCTGCTCAGTGATGTGTTGGGGTTGCTTTGCTGCCTCTAGAACTGGGTTAAGAGTATTAGGGCATTTTGGAGCGAAATGTACAGTGCAGTGTCAGAAATATTGATGGGAAAGATCATTTTTTCTTACTGACTCTTATCTTTTCGAGTCCTTTAGTAAAAAAAAAATCTAATCTTTAGAGTAATTTCATTAATTTCAGTCAGTAACGCCCAGAGCATGGCAGACCTCCCTACTGGCGTATGAGCAATTGCTCAATATTCAATTGAACGATTACACTGAACAACTCAGTTGTTTACAAGTCCAGCAGAGGCTGGGTTGTATAAAGCGATTTCTATAATTTAATAATGTTAAGTAGGGATTAAGAAGGGTGTCGTTTATGGGCAATTATCAGACAATAAAAAATGATAAAATTGCACTCATTATAGAAACCTGCATCCAATGATCAGTGTAAACATGTCTTCATGCTGCTGCAGATTGTTTTACATTCGCAAAGATCAAATTAATCAAACAGCCATGGTGTCAGAGCACTGAGCTGGAGGACTGCTTACAATGAACAATACAATTGAACGAGTCTCTAAAAAATGCACTTATGACTCCTGAGTCACTATAAAGAGTTGTTCAAAATGAATGAACTATTGACAAACTGCACAGCACTAGTAAGAGAGCTGTGTCTCAGAAGGATAATGATCCAAAACATTACTCAAAAAGCATCCAAGACTGGATGAAAAGCAAACATTGGACCATTCCAAAGTGGCCTTCAATGAGTCCTGATATAAATCCCACTGAACGTCTGTGGAAAGAGCTGAAACTTGCAGTTTGTAAAAGGCAAACATTAAAACTGAGAGAACTGGAGCAGCTTGTTCAAGAAAAGTGACCCAAACTACCAGTCGAGAAGTGTAGCAAGCTCATTCAGAACTACAGACAGCACTTTATTGCAGTTATTGTCTCCAAAGGATGTGCAATGAGAAACAAGAAGCATCTACGCATTGGACTTGATAATGACACACAGACCGAAAATTGTAATGTTTATTAATTATATAGTTGTAACGGCAAGTCAAATCAAACTTTAACAGATATTAAGATAGCTTTTTGAGCATAGTTGATTTGAAAGCATTGCTAATTATTATTTTTACCTGAATTATATATATTCATTGCTTATACAGGTTCTTAGTAAAATGTTGACTTGGATGCATACATAATCGTGGGTTTCTGTACAAGACTTATTAACCCAGAAATTAAAGGGTGAAACAATAACTTTGGCTAGTTGCTCTTCTTTCACATTTCAACAGCCTAGTTGCGTCACAGTTAGAACCAGTTTCTATTTGAACACTTGGCAATACAGATGCTCTTTAATGTGCACGAGCAGTGTAGATACAATAAATGAATAACATGTATGTTTAAATTTATTTTGCAATGTTCACATGCAAAACGTGGCAGGTGTAAATGTTAGGGGCCTAATATTTTGTCCTTTGTCAAGGAGTGTGGTGGAGGAGATAATGGATACAGGCAGAGCCGGTCCTGACCTAGGTCCTGACCTCCCTGGGGCCTTAAGGAGAATTCTGTTAAGGGGCCCTCCTACCTGACCCGTGAGCCATGTAAACCATTTGCTATTGCTACACAGCCACACCTGACAACCCAGTGCTCCCACTTCAATCTTCCATCAAAAATTGTTTGCTCTATCTGTTTGTCTAAAAATAATTAGACCTATACAGAACAGAATGAGCTATAAACAAACATTATTTATTGAATAGAATATTTTCTATAGAATCATAAACATAAGTCAGGCTTCCGCTACTGTATATGTCTCAAACTAGTAAAATAAAAACTACTAAATCTAAATCTGCATGATTATCTTTGGTTCCCTCTACATCCTGGGCATTTTCAGCATCCTGGCTGTACATCTCTGGTTGTGCAGGTATGGCTGATGATCCAGCATCTCCTCTGCTGACAAAACATAATCATAGCATCTGTAAATTAAAGATATTATAGATAGAATACTTTTATCAACTGCATCAGGCCTATTCATACTGGCTGCCCCAGATTTCCTTTAATACATTTTCAAATATAAAATAATATTTATATACTATTGATGGTGGATACTTGATGGTTTTTATTTATTGAGAGATGTGCATCCATATTGCCCAGTATGCCCAGCTAATCAACATTTTAAATTCAATATAGAATTCAATAGTCAATGTATATCCATTACATTCCATCTTGCTTTAGTCCAGAGTTGTAACTAAACCATTACTGAGAGTGAGGATAATTGTTGTCTTGTTTTAAAATGATGTGCGCACATGAGAAGTACAATCGCCCATTTAGTGTCAGGACTGGTCCTCACAGAGGTTGCTGCTGGGAACCGTGATTTTCATTTTGTGCAAGTGCATATGAACGCATGTTCAGTCGCCACATCGTCCTCTTTTCGGAGCTGCAGTTTATGAACACTGTTAGCCTATGTTATCAATTGTATTTCACTCTCAATTTCATCTTGCACTAAGTCACAAAACAAAGCCCTGGAAGTGGCTGAAAGCAAGACACAGAAACACCAAGACATGCACTGCCCAGCTAGCTAGGTTAGCAAGACAGACTAGAGAGAAGCAATGGCATTGTTACTGTTATTTCCTGACATTAAATTTGGAGAGGAGAGAACATGAGTTTGCCTGATTGCTATTCCCGCAATTCACTCTGGTGTTTTTTCTTCTCTTTTCATGACCAGAAGGATAATTCCACTTCATCCTTTCATCGAAATTGTGAATACTTAAACAACTCGAGTGATGTGCAACTCGTGAAAGACTCGTTCATTTTGAACTACTCTTTTTACTGACCCAAGCGTCGCAACTCAAATGAACAAAATGACTCAAAAGATTTGTTCTTTTAACTTAACAATTGGAAAACATCTGAGTCAGTAAATCGTGTCAAAGATTCCTACCATTAATTGACACCTACTTTGACATGAGGGGAAGGCGAGGCCCTTGCAAAATTTGCGGGGCCCTATGCAAAATATGTAGCGAGTGTATAAAGCCGACCGGATCTGGATGCAAGTTTCACAGGTGATGGCAATCAATTTTTATAAGGCAGAGCCAGGCAGAAAAATTTTTACTTATTAGTACAGCTCCACAGGGTAGTAAAAATGGAAACAAAAATGTGTGAATAATCAGATGCACTGCTATGGTAACTAGAGGTATGAAATAGACAAGTAGTGGAATACTAGTGGGACACATAACAAAACAATAACCAACATGGACATATGGCAAACTGAGGGTATATAAAGGTGGAGGCACTGATGAGGGAATGGAAAACAGGTGTGTGTCCTCAAGTTGTTTGGAGAGTGTAGAGGTGGAGGCTGCTAGATACACGGGGAACTGTTTCGCAATTAGCAGCGGCGGTCGGTGGATCATAATTGGGGAGTGCGCAACAAACCAAACCCAGTATGCGATACCGTGCGATACTATTCCGTTTCCTCCAGTCCGGACAGTAATATGAGCCAACGCCCCCAAATTAAGATCCACCGACCACCGCTGGCAATTAGGATGAACTGTCTTGCTCACAGACAGAATGGCAGACATTTGACCTTGGTGATCGGAATTTGAATTCTCTCTTCTGCATCTCATAGCAAAGCAAATCCTGACACGTTTAAAAAAATACAAAACATGGTTCTCCAGGAATGAATTATGCAGGGAAATCACTTTTGTGACAAATAACTACATGTTTCAACCCCTTTACAAAACTTCATAAAACTATAAAGTAATATATTCTGCCTCTTCTTTCGCACTGCGAAAAAAGAGTTTCACTTTCCAAGGGGAACACACAAACTGGAAGTCATGTGCCAATGCTTACAAGATTAGGAGAAATTAATTTACAAAGCATGTGTTGCAAATTATATTACACTGGGTAGGGGTGACATGGCATCAAAGCAAAAGACCATATGACATCCCTAAATAAAACTCTGTTGGATCAGAGACTGGGAGCAGTGGCTTTTATGTTTTTTTACCAGATGGGCCCACCCTGCTGCAGTTTATAATAGTACTGTTATCTTCAAATGGTTCTCCTTCCATTTACTGAGTGGTTTTACACACACAATAACTTGCTATTGTCACATAACATGGGTTTATATTATACAATATTATCACTGCAGTGAATATTCACATTATTTAAACTATTGTCAGTGTTTTCTACATACCCTGCATTACTTTTGTCTTTTCCAATACTTTATTTCCTGTTGCAGATCTCTCTCCCTTTTCCCTCCAATTTCCACGATACAAAAAATGGACAACTCACAGAATCCCCCACCCCAATATTTCTTAAGCGAGTTCATGACTTCTTTTCCAAAACGGGAGCTGAAGAGTGCTTCGTATTCAGTGTGCACTTCAATTTTGGAGGATTTTATCTACTGATGTACTCCTAGCCCTCCTTACGCAGCTGATCTGGCTGATCCTGAGTGTTTTCTCATCTGAATACATCACTTCAAAAGTGCAAAAAATTGAATTTTAATAAATATGTGAAGCCCTAGGCCAGTGGTCACCAATCCAGGTCCTGGAGATCTACCATCCTGTAAGTTTTCACTTCAACTGCAAATATTGTAGCCTCATTCAGCTCCTCATCCAGCTAATTAGTGGGATCAGGTGTGCTAAATTGGGGCTAAAATGAAAATAGTCTGGATGGTAGATCTCCAGGAACAGGATTGGTGACCACTGCCCTAGGCTAATGACTTCTCCAAAAGCTAATTCGAGTCAGCAATCCTAGAATCCAATCATTGAGATGAGGTTTTGGTTAGAGCTGCCCTGCTCTATAAAAAACACTCACAGATTTTTTTGTTTGCTATTCACAAAAAGCATTCCCTGATGTGAACCATGCCTCGAACATAAGAGATCAATTGTTAACTTGCATCCATATGTCTAAAAGCCTTGATGTTCATTTGTCTTCAGAAAGACAATCTCTCTACGAATGGAGAAAGCTCAGCACTCTTGCTACTCTCCCCAGGAGAAGCCGTCCTGCTAAGTTAACAGCAAGAGCACCGAATACAGGGTGCTGTATTAAGAATCGTCCGGCTCTGCGACATGTGGTTGGATGAACCATATGAGTGCACCTCACCATCTCGTACCTGTCCAAGGGGTTACGGAGCTGCCGACAAGGTAAGGTCAACGGGAATTGGACAAGAACAATTGGGAGGAGACCAAATGGGGAAAAATAGATATATATAATAAAATAATTCTTTCTGACCATTGTGCAGGTCTTATCTGCAAATACAGTAAACATTTGATTGAGGTTATTGCTGTCAATGAGGGTCAACCATGTGACAAATCAAAGGATTCACATACTTTTTTGACCCTGCAATGTGAATGTTCACATGGTGTGTTCGAATAAAGATGTGAAAAACATTTATTATTTTTGTGTTATTAATTTAAGCAGACTGTGTTTGTCTATTGTTGTAACATAAATAAAGATTAGATCAAATGTTATGACCAATTCATGCAGAAATCCAGAAAAATCTAAAGGGTTCACACATACCTTTTCTCGCCAAGGCATGCATAAAGGTATATAAATCCCTCCAGCTTTCACTTCAGAATCCTGTTCCCCTTATGAATTTTTTTTGGTCAATAGGTAGTCTACAAGATACATTTCTCTTCACATTTTCCTTAATAAAATAGCTTGCACAACCTCAAAGGTGGTTATTCAAGCATTCTTTTTTTGCAGCTTGAGTATTCTTCCATAGTTTTACGAAAATATACCATTGTGTAAAAGTACTTTAATCCCGTGCTTGCTCTCTCTCATTCTTTCTGAGTATGCTCCTCATTCATCTCTGAAACAATGAAGTAAATCTTGCATAATTTAGTCAGTTGGGTCACTTTCAGTGTCCTTGTGTTATGTGCTAAGATATATCTGGCCCATCTTGAACAGTGCAAAAATTAAATTCAAAGACTAAGCTTAACTACTTCTGATATTTCACATAGGTTGTGTTCCAGCTCCATGTTTCAGCAGCTCATTGGAGTTTTAGTTATTGAAAAGTGTTTCCCGGGCAGATCTGCATTGGGGGCAGAAATCATTTTATTGGTTGATTCAAAACAGAAGGCAGGCCTCACATGATATTGCAAATGTGCACATGAACATAGTTTTCTCAGTCTTTCATCATATCTAACCTTAGACCTAACCTTAACCCTAACCTTAACCATACCGGAGTGTTAAAATGTAATCCTGTGTTATATATATGCAAAGGGAAGAGATTAGGTTGGCATAAATTGTCATTAGCAATTAATAGTAAACAGTGTTACTTTTCAATGTGTGATGTCAAGTCCGCCCTTTGTTTTGAATCAACCAATCAAATGATCTCTGCCTTCAAGGCAGATATGCCTTGAGAACACTTTTCAATAACTAAAACTCCTATGAGCATTTCAGCACCGCCTATGCCAAATCGTGAATCAACCAAATACTCAGTGACAAAAAACCCGGAACTACTCATATCACTATTTTAAGTGTTTGAGCCACTTGTTGGCAGAGGCTATTATGTCAGGCACATAAATATCAGAGAGATAGCAAAGACATTACTGTAGGTCTGGCCAAATCAAAAAGAAGAAGGAATATACTGGTGAGCCCAGGAACAGCAAAAGGCCTGGAAAAACTCGGGAAAACAACTGTGGTGGAGGCCAAAAAATACAGTTGGCCAGATGAAGAACAGCCTCCAGGAGATAGGCGTATCTGTGTAAAAGTGAACAATCACGAGAAAAGACACTAAGTGACTGCAAAGGACATGACAATCCCAAAATAGGAGATGATCCAAATGCCTCAGATGGAGATGCCCTGTATACCGTACCCTGCTGCTATGCAAATCATCACGCACAGGAAGAAATGCGTTTGACGTACCAAATCCAAACCTAAGATAGGCTGAAAAAAGTAGGAACTGCATGGCAAAATTGTTTTGTGTGAAGTATATTACGCTAGCGAAACAAATTAATAACGATGGAGGTAAAGAGTGACATTAAAATGAACTTGGTAGCATGAGGCATTACCAGTGAATTTACTTCACTTAAGTGACAGTCAGGTTTTCTGGGAAAGTGAGGGAGAAGTATTTTGGGATGTTGAAAGTTACATGGATCAGCTATAAAGTAAAGTCTGCACTCAAAACACAGCTTGCTTTTTTCCTTTCAAATCATTTGTGGTGGCATATACAGTCAAAATTATGACAATTTTGTCACTATCCAAATATTTTTGGATCTGACTGTATAATATGACTCTACCCATCGATTTTGCTTTTATAGTAGAATTTTTAATGTAAAGTGAGAGTTCTTTCTATGAAATTCAAACCAGACAGGATTTCTTATCCTTTATAAATGTTGGTTATTTCTTTCACCATGAATTAAACCACCAAGTTTCTTATATTCAACACTATAGGCCATTTTTACGAAAACAGTTTAAACCTAGTCCTAAACAGAGATTTGCACTGAGCTTCACTTTTTAGTTCAGGACTAGGCTTAAACTGTGTCTGCAAAACTGTCTTCATGTGTTGAACACAGGTAAACTGCCAAAATGTGTGTGAGATATAAATAGTATATGCAGGCATCTATTTCTTACCATTATCCTTCCTATTTGCTTGGATTCAATTAGGATTTTTCAGGTAGTGAAACCTGAAATTATCAGTGATGAGGATTCAATACAGTAGTATACAGTATACAAGTCTGCATAGTTTTTTTCTCTCCCAGGAATGTGTGTAGTAGATATTGTTTTAATCGTATATGTGTTGACTCTTGCCATTGTGTGCGCACTGTGTGAGAGTAAAAGTTAACACATAATACCCATTATAAAAAACGGTTTAAAACATACACAATGGTTGGTATAGCAGTAGGATAGAGGCCACTAGTGGCTTAAAGTCAGAATCAGCTTGGAACACAGACGACATCGAGGGCGTCCACCATTTTAATGTAGTCAACTGGGTAGGACATCCAACATTACCAACTGAACCTGTTGAAATCATGATTGCATAATAAATGAACTGGTTCGAGTCAGGTATAGGTCATTGTAGCTTGTTGGTGACTATTAAAAAATATTGGAGGCCCTCAATAGTGCTGCCGGAGACACAGGAATAAGAGTGTACTTTTTTAATTCGCAGTCCACTTCACTCTTCCCATCCTGCTCGCCTTACCTGCCCGCCACAACCATAAAATATTTGCTAGTTATGTGTAGCTTTGGGGCAATCAGAGCGGGGGGGGGGGGCAATAAACAGAACAGTGAGGCTCCGCCCGAATAAAAATGAAAGGGCGTGTCTAAAACGCACGTCTCCGTTTTTTGTGTTGTCAGTACTGGCCCTGGTATGAGGTGCTGCGGAGGGCAGGGGGAGCCAGGTTTTATCCGAGTAATTTGCGGGGATGGTAGGGAAGCGTTCCACGAGTCCGGAATCTCGTTGTCTTAATATATTGCAGTATAAAATTATGTAATTTGGCGGATGGGAGGGAAATGGTTGCTTGAGATAAGTTATACAGACATGATTGCACAGTTGAAAGAAAATAACTTGATGTTCTCTCGGACAGTGAAAGACTACTTTTGGTCATCGCTTTTTGTCGGCTTGACTAATGGATTTAAGAAAAACGACGACTGAACCTTCTGCCTTCTGTAAATTATCTTAGAACCTAGGTGGACGTATTTGTGCATGAAGGTACAACTCTAATTAATAACATTTTATGAACTGATTATGGATGTTTTCTGTATTTTATTCTACGTTTTTACCTAGAAACGTTGGAATTCTTTCGTCTGGAAGACACAGCACGCTTTTCCTCGGAGCAAGCTTTCTTTTGATGCTTTAGCTGTTACTCATTGTTTTCTTTTCTTTAAAGAAAGTAGCCTATAGCCTAGGGCAAACGAAAAAACTTCACTATT
>JACXGM010012840.1:0-23613 GCA_016801145.1 Umbra pygmaea
AGTACAGAGCCTGGACAACTTCAAGGCAGAACTGAAGACTTTTTTATTTAGAAAGGCTTTTATGTGCTGATTGTTCTATTGTTTTTATTATTTTTTAGTATTCTGTAGTTATTATTGTTGTTGTTCTTTTATGTAGCACTTTGAGATTCTTTGGAATGAAAAGTGCGTTATAAATAAAATCTATTATTATTATTATTATTATTATTAGTTAGCGCTCTAGCAACTGTCTGTGACAAATTCATTCAGAAGCCCTTTTCACTTTAACAGTATATAGTAACGTTTACAACTGGTCATGAAATTGTCCAGGAGCTATAAGACCTAAAGTATCTTGCTTCAGTAAGTACAAATTGAATAAGTTAGACCATAGTTAGCCATTCCCCATTCCTTGTATCTATACAATCGGTTGCTATTTTCCCATGAAGTCCATTGAGGCTTCAAAATATAGATTGATCAGTATTCTTTCACCCATATGTTTCAATTTTACATCACGTTCATACAGGTATATACACAAACAATACACACTAGATCATGCTGACCAGCTCTTTATCTCTGCTAGTGCTTGTACACCTTGGCCTGGCTGGATTTTCCAGTTATGTTTTGGGATACTGAATAATGTTTCCATACAACTCGGTCCATGTGAGCGTCAACACTCAAATGAGCTATCAAACGGGTAATAATCTTCTTGGCTGGAGGTGGTTAAAAGCAAAAATGGAGCCCTGTCCCAATCTTTACAACAAACACTTTCTGTCTCTGTTGCCATTGCTGGGTAGTTTCCACAGAAACAACACTTGAACACGTGAGTTCACCCTTACTCAATAGCTTCACCAGTGGCCACTTACAAAGCAGCGGCTGCAGCGGCTTGATTTACCCGAAATAGCTCCTGCAGTTCCTGTATTTCTTCATTGCTGTATCCGACTTATATGGTTGTATATTACCATTCAATAACACCTGTTCAAAGGTGAAATCGTCCAGCTCTGGTATTATTTCATCACTTTCACTAGCCATTGTAGAAAACAAAATCCATAACTCTTGTTATTTGCATGTTTAACAGAAGAATGTAAGTTAAGAAAAATGTTCTCTAACTCAGTACAGAGGTTTTATTTATATTGGAAGGACAGCCTTCTAGAATCAACTCCATTCATGGGTGTGACAAATTAGGATCAGGTAGTAAACTGAACTCCTTCCCTTAAACTAGCTGTAGTTAAATACGTCAATGCTGCAAAATTTGGAAACTTGCGGTGGACGACTTTGGAACTACACAACGCATTGAGAAGTAGTTTCAGAGTTTTACATGCAGGAAACATAACCAGCACAATGTTTTGGGGGTGTTTAGAGGTCTGGATGGACCCTTTAATTTCTCAATGCCCCTCTACTATTGTATATAACAATGCAGCCGCGGTCGGTGGATCTTAATTGGGGAGGACGGGCTCGTATTACGCTCAGAACCGGAGTGAATGGAATGTGTGCAAATCAAAAAAACAATTGGTTTTGTTCGTTGCGCACCATTCCATTCACTCCGGTTCCGAGCGTAATACGAGCCCGTCCTCCCCAATTAAGATCCACCGACCGCGGCTGTCACAATGCCATGTAGGCCTACTGTAGTTTGTTTCAATATTTTTAGATTTACCTCATGCAAACCTTGTTATAAATGATTAGACAGAATTGCAGATGCAAGTGGAAAAACAATAATGCATGGGTAACTCTAATGGTTGTAAGTGATAAGGCTCTGTCCACAATTGCACCTTCTTCAAAGCAGTGCACTACTTAGGGTTTTATTTGGGATGCATATACTCAGTCCTTTCCTCTTTCTTAAGGAAGAAAACATTGTGTTCTTGCTCAGGAACAACGGAACGAGCCAAAACAAACATCCAACTGGAATTGTGTGTGTGCGTGTGTGTGTGTGTGTGTGCGTGCGTGTGTGTGCGTGCGTGCGTGTGTGTGCGTGCGTGTGTGTGCGTGCGTGCGTGTGCGTGCGTGCGTGTGTGTGTGTGCGTGTGTGTGTGTGCGTGCATGTGTGTGCGTGCATGTGTGTGCGTGCATGTGTGTGCATGCATGTGTGTGTTTGTGTGGCACCCCCACAAAGAAAGTAAATCCTGAAAAATAGGCTCCCACAAGATTTCTTGGCTGCTCCACACAAGGGAAGATCTGATTTCTGGCTTCAGAGTTACGTTTAGTGGAAACACAATTGCATAATTGTTAGGATTGAGATTACTTTTAGATCTAGTGATTACCAGTTAGGGTGAGGCATTCACTTTGGGGAATTAGTTTCCTTATTGTTGACAACCACCATTTTCATAATTACATGTATTAGCACACGCAGAGACCTAAAAAGTCAATTAGCAAGTGTTAATTGTATAGTTGTATTCTGATAATTCACTCTGAGTCCTCAGAGTCTGCAGCAGCTTAAATGGAAAGTGGGAGTCTCTGAATCAAAAGTATGCCTTATTGATCCCTGATTGGTGCCTTACTGTTTTAGGAAATGTGCTTACTTGGAAACATCACTGTTGTTTTTTCTAATTTACATAACACTCTCTGTAATTGAAGTATATGTTAATGCATAGGGGTGGTTGATGTGACAGCCTTTTTGTGGTTCCAAGCATCAAACAAAAAAATCAATCAAATTTAATTAATCAAAAAACTTTTTTATTTTGCTCAGAATATGCTGCTTTATGTGAACCTACTGCAATTCATCAGTCACTTCTCACAATTTTCAACCAAACAAAAAAGCTCATATGGTGTGACTCTCCCAAGCAAATTTCACAAAGTTTTATATTTATCATAATTGCAACATATCCAAAGAGATTGTGGCATACTTGTGTAATTTTTATACTGTTTTTGTTTGAAATTTAAATGCATATAATACACATTTTTGCATGACAAATTGTGATTCATTGGATGGTGTGACATATAATTTGTTGTGACCTTCATAATATAAAAAGGCTTGGTTCGTGCTAAATCATAAAAATCTAAATTGAACACATGGTGAATAGTTTCAGCAACAGTCACAAGGACTTTTTTAGATTTATAACAGAGTTTTCCTGAAATAATTGAAAATATATTGACAGATAGAGGACACATGACTTGTTTTTCGCAGTGAGTAAGAAAAATAATACAAAATGCAATACATTTGCACAAGGATATACTATTTTTTAAAGATAGTAATGATAGAAGTGAGTAATTTAAAAAAGTACACCCCATTATCATGTTATAGACAATAACTGTCATGTCATACTATATAACAATTTTAGGCACCACTACAACACATTGGTAAGTAAAATGTAAAAGACCACATGTATTTTTGGAAAGTTAAGAATTGGTACAACACATCTCAATAATTTTCATGCCTAATATTTGAAGTTTATAAAAAATTTCAGGCTCAAATGTCAACCACCCGTGGATTAGGATATGCTATTTGTGTTTAACAAAGTTTGCTTACTAAACTTGATGAAATTCTATAAATTGTCTATGTTCCTAGAATTAAAAATTGTAAGTGGTTCGAGTCTGACTATGGGTACTGTGACTTTCCTCTGACCTCTTGCATGAGGCAGTGCAAATTGGCATAGCACTGCCCGGGATTTGGGTTAGATAAATCAGATTTTCTATCCTACCATGTCGCTCACCAGCGACTCTTTGGGTCCAGATTGTCCGAATTGGTGAACATATTCATCTCCTGCATGATCTGACTAAAGGCTTCCCTGTTGGATGAGCAGTGCAAAAATAATCGGTGGTTGGGCGACGTGGTTGGATGAAACATGTGCATGCCCCTCGCCTTCCCACTGTAACGAATAACTTCCCAAGAGGTAAAAGAGAACAATAGAGTTTATTCTAGAAAGGTAGGAATCACAAACCGAGAATATAGGCGAAGGTACAGAGGACAATCCAAAAACACAATACTGGATAAACAATGCACAGGTCAGGCCAGAATTATGATCCAAGAATATAGGCGAAGGTACAGAGGATAATCCAAAAAACACAATACTGGTTAAACAATGCACAGGTCAGGCCAGAATAACGATCCAAGAATATAGGCGAAGGTACAGAGGATAATCCAAAAATCACAATACTGGGTAAACAATGCACAGGTCAGGCCAGAATGACAATCCAAGAAGAGAATGCTCAGTAGGAAGAAAAATGAATTACTTACAATACCTCGCGAAGAGGCAAGAGTGTGTGCTTTATATACAGACTAGGTGAGAGCAGGTGTACAGAATTTGGGTGATTGAGTCCGGGTTATGGAAATTGTAGTTCTGAGCAGTCTATAATAGGGAAGTTGTAGTTCTCAGGGAAGGGGAACTGGGGAATGTTACACCCACAGATTTGGCCAAAGAGTTGCAAAGCTGCTGACAAGGCAGTGTTGGTGGGAATTGGGAAGGGAGGAAAATCATAAAAGATTTTAAAATTGTAATCGTTTTAAGTAATTATTTGAAAAGCTCTCTCATTGGGCAGCTCTCTCACTCAGGGAGAGCCGGTTTGAGCTAGTGAAGTGCTACGGCATAATGTTATATTGCTCTGTCCCCAATAATGCGATAGATGGAACTTTGTAAAATATCTAACCAAGGTTCTTTTACCCTCAAAAGACTTGCTTTTGATACACACAATATTTGTACATTTTATATGATGCGTATTAGTTTTGTGGTTTGAAGCTTATCTTTTCTGACATCTCAGGAATTGCTGGTGCTGGGAAAGTTGTCAAAAAATGCAGATTACTTCTAACTTTACAATTATAGTTTCTTAACTTAGTATCAATTACATATACTTAATCTGATATCCTCCCCTAATGGAGAATATACACTATGTAGCCAAAAGGACACCTGTACATTAAACTCATATGAGCTTGTTGGACATACCATTCCGAACATTGGCATTAATATATGCAGTTGGGCCCCCCTTTGCTGCTATAACAGCTGCCACTCTTCTGGGAAGGCATTCAACAAGAATTCAAGTGTGTTTGAATTTGTGCCAGGCACCAATTTTGGACAAGAAGGCCTGGCTCGCAATCACCATTTCAATTAATCTCAAAAGTGTTCAGTGGGGTTGAGGTCAGGGCTCTGTGCAGGCCACTGGACTTCCTCCACACCAAACCCATCGAATCATGTCTTTATGGACCTTGCTTTGTGCACAGGGGCACAGTCATGCTGGAACAGGAAAGGGCCTTCCCCAAACTGTTGACACAGAGTTGGAAGCACCCAATTGTCTAAAATATCTTTGTATCCTGTAGCATTAGGATGACCATTCACTGGAACTAAAAGTCTAACCCCCAGCCACTGATCCATCTATTATTTACTTGACACTTCAGTGCAAATTTTTTACTTACGTACATTGAACTGGTGTGCAGTATAAAGGAAAATGTGTGCTATTTGAGATACATTCCCTAAAGATCAGTTAGCATTACTGCATGATTAGAGGTTGAAAATGGTTGAGGGATAGCATTACAGACCCATATTTAAAGTTATATAATACACTGTGCTCTGAAAACTGTCTCTCAGACTTTGCACACTCTTGAATAATATTCTACCTGGCAGACCACTCCTGCCAGGTGACGGAGAGAGGATGGGTGTCTGCTGTACGTCCCCTTACTATTGGTGTACCCCAAGGATTGGTTCTAGGACATTCCCTCTACTTTCTATACACCGTGTCACCTTGCTCTGTCATTTCCTCACATGGTTTATCTGATTGCATCAGATGATACTTACATACTTTTCCCTTTCCACCTTTCCTAATAAAACCCTAATATTGTATTCTACATTATCTGTAGTGACCACTCATTGGCACATTGCTAATCAAAGATTAACATTGCCTGGTGTCCATGACTAATCGTCTCTTTATTTGCCTGCCGGTCAGTAACGGTTTCCCTTATAAATCGTTATGCTTATAAAGGCAAAATCTTCATTGCCATTTCATTGGGACAGAAAACTAAAATATCTGAACTTTTAAGCAAAGTGTAAATAACAGTTCTGTCTAAAATGATCAAAACCTTGGAGGAACATTCACTCACCACTAAACAGGTGTTTTGGCATGCTTTGACATTCTTGTTTTTCCACATTTCCCTGCAACTGTCAGTCAACTACCTAACCAGTTAGCCATTGTTACTTGTTCTGCATGACTGTCCCATGTGACATGATGCACGTCTGATTGTAGCCTACCCTACATACAGTATTAGAAAATAGTTATTTAGTTAGAAACGTGTTGGAAGAAGTTATCTTGAGGACCTATCTATTTCAGTTTTGATAATTGATACATTCTACTTTTAAATAATACAAATAACAAAATGTATTGTGATTATATTGTTTCCATGCTTGGAAATAGTTTTTTCTGTGTTCTTTTTCATTTCTGATGTAATATTTTGTGTCTGGGGTATTTTATTGTGTTATTAGTTTAACCTGAATCCCATCAGCCCTAGTTATATTAAATATTCCAACTCTGCATCTGCTTCACCACTGTTGTACTTCAGCTCACTATTACAGACACAGCCAAAGAAGTGTGTCTTCAGGACACTGAAGCTGAAAATAGGTTGGATATTTCAGCCAGACAATCATCCATAACATTCAAAATTAGCCATGAAATATTCAAAACAAAGATGTAAGAATTCCCCAGAATGTCAAATACATGCCAAAAGAGGTGTTACCTGGGAATAAGTGACAGGAGTGCCCAAACCTTTGCACATAACATGTTCACTAATATTTAATATTCTGAATCAATGTAAAATGCAAATAAATGTTAATGCTCTGTAAATGTGCAGAAGGGTGTCCTGAGGTCAGGTCAACTTCTGGTCACAAAAAAATTCATTGTAACATGAAGTTCTGAACCTGTATATGATGTAATACAATGGCTTACACATGCAGTGACATTTGTGTCTTTTAGCACACTTTGTTATCCAGAGTGACTAATATTTAGTGCATACATAACAAGCAATAACTCAACCCTTCCGGCACGCCTGTCATATTAAGCAGCGCTCACTTAAATCTAAGAAACACGTCACATACATAAGCTGGGCCAATCAACATTTTCCTTTTCCAAAAGCCTAACATGGAAGTGGATGTCTAAAACAAATAGCTAAGTTGGAGGCATAAACACAGCTGGGTAAAGTGTATGCACACACACTTTAAAGTGTGACACACGTTTGTTATTGTCACACATATGATATTTATGAACAGCATAATGCAGATTTTGTCAGGCCACCCATTTATTTTTTATCTATCTACAAATGTCATATGTTCACAATTGTTTGGAGATCATAAATTGTACCAGGCCAACTTAGTGAATCTACTGGAGCATAGAAGAGGAGGGAGTTCAAGTCCTTCAGTGATAGTGAATAGAAATACCATGTTAAATTCTTTCTCTGCCAGAAAGATGGAACGAGGGCTGTTCATGACTAATTTGTGAAAGCCTTCAATGCTGCTGCCAGTGCTGTCACAGGAATGCCTCTTGAAGGATAGTACTGTACTATTCACGCTGCCCTACCATATCTATGGTTTCCGCATTGGTATCTTAGGTCATTGAGTTCATAAACAACTTAGCAGTAGTGCAGACACTGATGTTCAACCATATTAGTATAGACAGTTTGTAGCAGCGGGACAATTAGTGCAACATAGAAGGAAGCATTGACCCATTTTAATACATTGTCTTTACTCCTTTGAGGTCAGAGTTTTCTTCAACTTTGGCCCACATTTGTACAAACTCACACACACGCACGTACGCAGTCCCTCACACACGCACATGCACACATACAAACGTACATGGGAGCAGGATTTTGGTTAATCACACCCAGTTTTAACTTTAGGTCACATTTAAAGAGTACCGGTAATATGTGCAAAGTGTACAGACTGTCACCTTTTATTTCTGTCTTTTTCTAAATGTATATCTTACCAACTAAGATTAACATCACTTTTGGTGTTCCCCCACCCCATAGTATGCAAGCATAAATATTGGTACAATTCAACTTAAACATACAATATGTCGTTTTTGGCCGCTAGGAGTCTTTCAATCAAAACAATAACAAAAGACATACTTTGCATTGAAAAAGCAAAATTCACTATTCTTATGTTATATACTTTTTAGTTGTGTACTTACATTATACCAAATTTGACTCCTCTAGTTGCTCTAGCTTCTGGGAAACCGCCAATCATAACAAGAATAAAGCTACAATATATTTAACAATCCATTACCTTGCCAGTGAAAAATTTTTCTGCCGGAGACGCTAGATCGACTGCTTGACATTGACAACGACAACAAACCCCACGATCCCACGTTACTTCCCGACGTCATCAAAGTACTATTTTGTAATTGTTTTGATTGAGAGACACCTAGCGGCCAAAAACAACATAGTGTAGGTTTAAATCAAATATAAGAACTACAAAAATTTGCATTTACTCACTAATCCCTTGCGTGCAATAAAAGCAGTTGTAATGGGAAATTAATATTTATAGGACCAAATAATGATTCCTTCAACAGCTGGCTTCCCATCCCTCCTCATCTAACAAAGGATTTCCTGGGATGAATTAAGATTCATGGAAAGGGGGCAAACCCCAATGTATGTCACACATTTAAGCCTGTACATATGTGATTTTGGTTTGGATCCACCCATAAAGGGAGTTTGGTATTATTACTTGTAAAGGTTGTACAGGTCTTATGTTCTCTCCACTGGGTTTCTAGGAGAAGACAAATGCTAGCTCCTCCTCTGGAAGATATTCAAATGTTATAACCCAGTCCTTTGTGACAGCCCGGATGCGCCGTGGTGCCAAGGCGACGCATAATCTAATTGTTAATGTACTCTGTTGTTCTCCAATTCCAGCCAGTGAACTGATATGTATTTTGTATGCAGCGGGAGTTGGGGGCGTCCCCTCTCGAGGGGAAATGTCTTTGTTTAAGGTTAAACTGATGAGATCTCTTTAACAACTCTCCTGACCACACGTCAGTGCGTGCCATAGCAAATGTGTTGAATAAATGTTGTGATCGTATGATCGTAGATCATATTTAGAAGTGAAAACGACAGTTAATTCTTGGTATTATTGTATTATTCTGTGTCCGGTTAAAGAGTTAAATTTATGCCTTTAATTGGAATTAAATATTATTCACTTCACTAAGTTCTGTCTGACATTCTAAATCATTTCCTAGAACATCTCCGGTGGAGTCGTTAATGGGAACGTAAGCTATCTTGTTGGCCAGCTCTTATTAAGTTGCAGCCCTTATCACGCACACAGTTCAAGCTAGGTAGCCTATGCACTGTTTTCTGAGTATCGCGGTAAGCGATTAAATTTTCCCGGGTCCCTGTAGTATTTTTTCCGTAGCCGTTTACACACGGATCAATGATCATTATGTGGTCAGATAGCTAGACAGGAAATATTCAACCACGTCTATTCTATCAATCCTCTATACGCATTTATTATACATTTCTCCGTTCTCAACTCAGACTATTGCAACAGGGAAGAAAAGGAAATATTTTAATCATTAATGCTTTAACTTCATAAGTGCACATTAATTGTATCCTTTTACCCCTTACTACACAGTGAGTCTCTGGCACACTGATGTCAACAAACTCTTGGTATTAGCCTTTGTGATGTTTTGCCAAGCCTTTACTGTAGCCGTATTGAGCTGTTGCTTGTCTTGATTTAAATGCATTTTCAATTGTATTTAAATCAGTGGATGAAATTGGCAAGTTTAAAACCTTCTACTGATGAACTCCTTGTTTCCGTTGGCTCTGTGTTTTGGGTCACTGCCCCTTTTGCATTGTGAACCGAACACCCCTTATGAGGCTGGTGGCGTTTTGTTATACATTGGTAACCAAAATGCTTCTGTACACTACTGAATTCATTCTGCTGCTGCCATCATTACATTATCAGTAAAAAATGTGTGAGAATGTTCCAGAGGCAGCCATATATACGCATGCCATGACACCCAATCCACCATGCTTCACAGATTATGGGGCATGCTTTGGATCGTCTGTAGTTCCTTTTGTTCTCCACAGTTTTGCCTTCCAATTCAAGGTGTCCATAGAACTTGGATCCAAACCTGTACTGGCTGATCTCTGTACCTTTTTAGTAAATGCTAACCTGGACTTTCAGTTTTTGGAGCTGATCAGAGGTTTGCATCTTGCAGTGTAGCCTTTAGTTCTGCCACCGTAGTTTTCTGTGAACAGTAGATTGTGACATTTCACCCGAGCATCATTGAGGTTTTTTGGTAATTCACTCACACTTATTTTAGGGTTGTTTTTCACAGCTCTGGTCATTCCTCTGTCGTCAAATGCTGTTTTCCTTGGCTGACCGGGTCGTTGCCAATTGTTGAAGACACCAGTGTTTTTTTTTCCAGGACATTCCAAACTGTTGATTTAACTACAGTATACTGAACTTTTGTGGTTCTAATTAAGTTCCTCTTTTCTTTTAGCATCCAAATTACTTTCTTTTGTTTCATAGACAGCTCCCTAGTTTTAATGTTGGATTATGACTTTTTGCCTGACTAATTTCCTATATCTGTCCACCTAAATCTCCTGGACTTGGTGTTGGGCTGTCTGTATTAATGTTTGCCAATCTCTCACAAATAGTGTGTTAGAGCAACAGCTTGGGCTACATCACATCTTCCCACTTGCAATGGTGCAGACTGTTTAGCAGGTTCATGTTTGGGCCACTCTATTGATGTTGACATCAGGAACAGGAAAGAACATGTTTTTTTCAGTTGGCAAGAGGCAGCAGTTACTAAGGATCCTGTAACCTATTTAAAATGGAGAGTTTATAAATCTAAAACTTAGGAATATTCTATTGTATTTAACTATTTAGAAAATGTATGGAGGTATTGTTATCTAAAAGGGCAAAATAGAAAGACATTAAGAAAGAAGATGCTTCTGAATGAAGGGAGATGGAGGACAATCAAACTAAATGCATTACAAAGGTTCACTATTTGGCCAAAAGTATGTGGACACCTGACCATCACAATCATATAAGCTTGTTAGACATCCCATTCTAAAACCATTGGCATTAATATGGAGCTGCCCCCACCCCCGTTTTGTGGCTATAATAGCTGCCACTCTTTTTACAATATATTCCAATAATTGTTGTTTGTTGGCTGTGATAGAATTTGTATGTAGTTGTAAGTCTGCTGAGTGACCAGGATGTAGAGTGCAATAATCAATTATTGGAATCTTTGCAGAAGAAAGTAAATACAAATGTCATTGATGTTAATCAGTGGGATATTACACAAAATATATTAGAATATTACCAAATTTGAGGTAATAAGAATTCCTAAGAATTTGTAGATTTGCTAAGAGTCTTGGTAAAAATATTTCTCGGTATTTTAGGGTATATTATTAACATGTATTTATTCCTGTCTTTCTCTCAGGTGGCTCCTGATTCAGAAAGTACACTCAGGAAGAGGAAAGCCCCGGCTCCCCCTCCTCCCCCGTCTCCTAGCACCCCGATGCCTCAGAGCCCTGTCCAGCTGCCTCCCTGTCCAGCTCCCAGCTCCCCTGGCCTCAGCCTGCCCGCTGAGGACGACTCTTGTTCTGAGCTGAGCCACAGCCTTGATGACTCGGAGCCCAGCGGTTCTGTCTGCAGCAGCAGTAGCAGTAGTATGGCAGCCGCCGCTGATACCTCAATGGCAGACACTGACTCCGCCTCCAGCAGGCCTGATGTCTCCAAGCCCAGCCCTGACTCCGCCTCCAGCAGGCCTGATGTCTCCAAGCCCAGCCCTGACTCCGCCTCCAGCAGCAGTGCTGGCATGGCCAAAGCCTCTGGAGACTCCAGTTCCAGCAAAATTTACTCTGCCCCCAGAGGCAAAAAAGATGTGGTAAACACCACCCCTGACTCCGTCCTCCAGATTGAACAGGTTGACTCCATGCCCAGGTGTAGAGCTGCCAAGTCCAAGCCCGAATCGTCCTGCAGCACCACGCCAACAGAGACTAGAGGAGAGTCAGCTCTCGGCCTGAAATTAGATGAAACCGAGAACAACAGACACAGTGCCATGGGTCAGTATCAAATGTTATATTTGCGCAAGTATAAATTAACCACTTTCACTGATTTTAGATATTTACAATAACTATTTACCTGATTTTAAAAGTTGCTGGTCTGCATCTTCTAAAGAATTCCAGAAATTGCGCAAAATGTTCTACACTTTACAGAGTAGACATTTCCTGAAAATTTTTTTTTAAAACATCCCAATATTGCCAAGTAGGATCTTGCTACCTTGTACTTGGGTCTGCCGACGTCCAGTTGTAGGTTCTGCCTACACAAATTAAATGTTTTAATGGAGATCATTGCTCATATTTCAGCACACATTAGCATTTATTTTAACAATGTAACTTTGGGCTTTTTTTACCCTACGATAGATACCGATAGCTATCAGCAACATTTTCAGAATCCACGCGAGCTAATTTCCATACTGTTTGTCTTTACAACGTCATGTCTGCAGTCCACAATCGCGCATTTATGGGTGTGTCATTCAAGTCGATTTGAGCTGGGTGCCTGAAGTGGGTGCCTGAGCAAACCAGCCCAGCCCATTGACTTACAGTGAAGAATTGCCCCGTAATACACATTTCTCCTAGGCTATTAGCAAAGCCCCAGGTGGGATCTCCGGAGGTCACGTGGAATTCGAGAGAGACCCCCAAGTTTACACACTACTATTATGTCTCGTCCCAACATTGGCTCAAGCAGATTCGGAAGATGTTGCTGAAAGCAATCGGTTTCAATCGTAGTGTGAAAACCCTCTTAGTTCACGTCTTCAGTAGCAAACTGCAAACTGGCAGATCAACATGTTTATCAAAGCATCTTACAGTGTGAAGACCCTCACTGCAGTACATTAGGCCCCTTACAGTCTCCCTCAAGTCCGTTCACCAAAATGGAAAATGCTTAAATGGCTTAACACTAACGTTTAGATTTTGCTGAATGTTTCCTCATTAAACCACCTGAAACGTCATTGACATTAACCTTCCTATGCTCTTTGATAAAACTGCAATGTATAAACATTGCTGGGTCCTAAGAAAATCACTATACTACTCAATATAACAATGTAACAACATGAACAAGATGATATATCGATTGATTGTTCATGCATGTCTGTTCTTAGAGTTGAAGTGGACACATTTTATTTAGCTTGAAGTGGATGGGGGTGAGAGAGAATGAGAGATGTTGAGGGATGAATTGTGTATTACAGTGCACGCACTTAAAACAGGCAATGCTGGGTTTGATTTATAGACCTTAGTTTGCCTCCCCGCCCTCCACAACTCCCAAGACACAGAGCAGATAGACCTTTTCTGGGAAGACTGTCAGTCCGGCAGACCTATTGCTCACAAGAATATTCATGAGAATCCCCTTTAGTACAATTTTTCATCTTAAAGTCTTATACACAAACATCAACCAGTCTAACACTTCTAGAACTGTTAGGTATAATGCCCTAACTTATTTTTTTTCTATTTAGCACTCTTTCATTTGAAGAGTTAATGTTGTCTTTCTTTTCTGGAACCACATTCACCACCAGTCAGCCGGAGCAGTTGACAATAACCAAACTGAATTTATGTTAAAAAGATTCAGGTGCCCTAAACAAAAATGTAATATTTGATTGCCAAATTCTATACTGTATGAATAAGTAGCCCAGCTTAGAAATGTGATAGAGTCTAAACAGAGCACTAAGTTTAAACAGAGCACTAAGTCTAAACAGAGTACTACCATTGGTAGCTCAAAACATGAATAAATTATTGTGTCCCATTAAGTGCATTGTAAATGTTGTGTGTGTAGTTTCAGTAATGTGTGTGCTTTGAGTTCTTGACAATTAACGTAAATATAATATTCAACAATGTACACACACTGAGCATTGATTACAGACCATGCAGGTAGAGGAAAAGACATTTTACCTTTTTGTAGATTTTAATCATAAAAGAAGGCAATACATATTTGTACATCTTCATAATACAGGCCAATAAGGTGGGCAGACTGTATAGTATTTAGACATTGCAGATATTTAGCAGTTCCATACATCAGGCTGTTCTTATACGTAATTTTTAGAATTTACTGATTTTTCAACATGTTCCTCGACCTGTTCTTCTCCAGGAAACGGTACAGTCTCTGGTAAATCCTGGTAAATATCAGGAACCTGGTTCCAACCTTTTTATTTAAAATAATACTGCCACAGTCCAGTTCCTCAGTAAAATATTCTGAACACTGTGCTTACTGTTTCCATAATTTCCTTCAGGTGCTGAACATCCATTGCCACTCAAACCTCAGCGATTTACAGCAAGGGAGCCTCCCCAGTTAGTCATCCCCCCACCCCCGTCATACCACCCCCTTCCTCAGACTCCCTCCCCCCTGACCCCACAACAGAGCAGCACACTGAGCAGACCCCTCAATGTACAGTCGAATGCAAATGTTTAGGCACCCCTGACAATATCAATATAAGATTTTGATTTATAAATAATTGGGTGCTAGGATCAGCAATTTCATTTTGATCTATCAAATAACTAAAGGACACATTAATATTTCAATAGTGAAATTAGGTTTATTTGATGAACAGAAAATGTGCAATATGCATCAAAGCAAAATTAGACAGGTGCATAAATTTGGGCACCCCAACAGATATATCACATCAATATTTAGCCTCCTTTAGCAGAAATAACAGCCTCTAGATGCTTCAGATAGAGTGTCTGGATTCTGAAAGAAGGTATTTTGGACCATTCCTCTTCGCAAAACATCTCCAGTTTAGTTAGGTTTGATGTTTGCCGAGCATGGACAGCCCGTTTCAAATCACATCACAGATTTTCAATGATACTCCGGTCTGGGGAGTGGGATGGCCATTCTAGAACATTGTACTTGTTCTTCTGCATATAAATGCCAGAGTAGATTTTGAGCAGTGTTTTGGGTTGTTGTCTTGTTGAAATATCCAGCCTCGGCAAAACTTTAACTTTGTGACTGATTCCTTTACATTATTCTCAAGTATCTGCTGATATTGAGTGGAATCCATGCAACCCTCAACTTTAACAAGATTCCCAGTACCGGCACTGGCCACAAAGCCCCACAGCATGATGGAACCTCCAAGTGTTTGTCTTGGAACGCTGTGTTATTTTGCAACCATGCATAACGCCGCTTGTTATGACCAAATAACTCCATCTTTGTTTCATCAGTCCACACCACCTTCTTCCAAAATTAAGCTTGTCCAAATGTGCGTTTGCATACCTCAAGCGACTCTGTATGTGGCGTGTGTGCAGAAACGTTTTCTTCCGCATAACTCTCCCATATAGCTTCTCCTTGTGCAAATTGTTGAATGATGCACAGTGACACCATCTGCAGCAAGATGATGTTGTAGGTCTTTGGAGGTGGTCTGTGGGCTGTTTTTGACCGTTCTCGCCATCCTTCGCCTTTGCCTCTCCGATATTTTACTTGGCCTGCCACTTCTGACCTTAACAAGAACTGTGCCTATGGTCTTTCATTTTCTCACTATGTTCCTCACAGTGGACACTGACAGCTTAAATTTCTGCAATAACTTTTTGTAGCCTTCCCCTAAACCATAATGTTGAACAAGTTTTGTTTTCAGGTCATTTGAGAGTTGTTTTGAGGTGCCCATGTTGCCACTCTTCAGAGGAGAGTTAAAACAACAGTTTGCCACCTTAAATACCTTTTCTCATGATTAGATGCACCTGTCTATGAAGTTCAAGACTTAATGAGCTCACCAAACCAATTGTGTGTTCTTATTAATCAGTGCTAGGTAGTTACAGGTATTCAAATCAACAAAATGACAAGGGTGCCCAAATGTATGGACCTGTCTTATTTGGTGTTGATGCATGTTGCACATTTTCTGTTAATCCAATGAACCTCATTTCACTACCTGAATATTATTGTGTCCTTCAGTTATTTGATAGATCAGAATGAAATTGCTGATCCAAACACCCAATTATTTATAAATGAAAAATTGTCAGGGGTGCCTAAACATTTGCATACGGCTGTAGGTATCTCAGGCCAACTGACCTGTCCTTTCGCCAGACTGCATTCTCCTGTAACCAGACATTCTCCTTCATCTAACTTCCTCTAACTCCTCAATTTTCAAAGTTGCTGTGTAGTGTTGAAATTATTATCTACTGTATGTGTTTGTGTGTGTGTGTCATGTTAGTTAGCACACATGCATATCTGTGTGAGTGTGTGTGAGAATTGATCACCATCTTCCATAAATAGGTGGTGGATATTCTCCTGTTATGAGGTTTGTTCATCTGCTGTGCAGTCAGTCTAACAGTTTAGAAGCCTCCTGTGTGACAGATTGTCTGATAGACCAGCTGTGGCCTATGCTGAAGGTCATCTGTGATAGTAAAGTATCATGTAACCCAAATGTCACCATCTAGAACCGTATACTGATGAAAAGGACCCATATGGCTCTATGTTGTTGTTTCCCCTGTTGTTAAAGGCTGTGATTTAGTGTTGGTCAGGCTGCGATATCGGTAACATCCGGAACCCCAGAACTCCGATATCAACCCAGTCCTTTATTTGCCAAACCTCTTACGTATTGTTGTCTCTCTCTGCCTTCTCCTTTCCAGTGTACTGCTGTGCTCCTGTTCGTTTCCCCTTCTCCAAGCCTCGCTGAACAGACTCCTCTGGCATAGCCCACTGCCCTCTCCTCGTCTACTTGTCACTTCTTTTACTCCTTCAACTCTTCCTGCTGGAACTCTACTTTCTCCATCCATCCATCTTCTCCTTTTACAGCTTTTAGAGCCCATCTTTCCCAGCTACACACTTTAAAGTCTCTCAACTGTAGAATATGTCTTCATCTGTTTGTGGCTTGTTTTTATAATTGTCTGTATATCCAGCATTACTACACAGAGGCTGTGTTTTACAACAATTTGAGACAGTTTCATAAAGCATAGATATATCAAATGAAAAGAATCATTTAGCAGCAGGCAATGGGAATATTTACTTATTTATTAAAAATATTGTAGGAGTTGACAAAGGGAACCTTGAAGTTAGTATTTTCTACAGTACAGGAACATTTCTGAAACAATAGGATGATACATGAGGGCATGTATCTGTCAGCCATTTTGTTTTTCGCCTCAATACGCCAACTGTTAATTCCGCATAGGGCTAAGTGGATGTAGCGAGATGTTGTGTGAGAGTGTGTGTTCAAATTAATGAAGTGCAGATGAAATTACCTAAATGAAGTTTGGAACATAGACATTTTTTAAAAGACTGTATGAGAAAGGCAAATTGTTATCTAACTGTCAATTATTTGTTATTGTTATTGGTTATATATATGCTTAGTGCTTTATTAGTTAGTAGAAACCAGGCTGTTTTTCCCTGCAATTTGGTTGGGTAGATATGTAATCCCAGAAATGACAAAAATCATTGAAAAGGTTATCTGAAAAGTGAAATAATGGAAACCCTATATTGCTTCAGGGGAATGTCCCTGTAATTATAAGTTGCTCTGGATAAAAGTGCTAAATGTGTAATCTGTAAATGGATACCACAATAGCTTGTAGCCGACATACCAATGCTATATCAATGATACAGCATTTTCAATCAGATATCCTTCCCTGACTGAGAATATATAATTGTAGGATGGTGTGATGTGTTCTGAAGAGACGTCATAGTTCACCCATGCAATGCAACGACATTTCCACATTGTTATGTGGAGTTCCATTAACCTCATCTTAACTGTGTCTAATCTGGCAGTAGATCCTCCATACAAGAGAATTCTGCTCCGGCATTGAATGTTCCCTACTGTATCCCTGACAACTACAAACGTTGCACATTGATGTGATGCACTTTTTTTATGTTTATGGGAGAGTACCAAGATTTTATTTCAACCAAATATGTTGTTAAGCCATAATTGTAATGTATATTTTGACAGTTCTGGTCATTTGACATTTCTTTACAGTTGAGGGAAAGGCCAGGTTCGTGGCAGTTTATGATCTTCAGAGGATGTTTTTGGCTGACATTTGAAAAGTGTATTGTGTTCCTGGATCCAAAGACATAGACCTCCAGTTTTGTTTTATTTAAAAAAGTTTTACAAGCATATAGTTTATGCCATAACCAAATCACAGTCCATATGTCTGAAAAATATAAGTTCCAGGGGTCTATACTGCAAAGACAAACAACCAGTCAGAGTGTAGAACTGAGAAAAATTACTTTAAAGTGTTTATATTTTAGGCAGAATATTGGAAATGTGGCAAAGACAACCCACTATTTTCTTCAAAAAACAACAAAATTGACTAAATTTATTTGTCTACATGATGAAAAATCTTTAATGTTCCAAAAATTATAACAAATTTTCGACCAAAATTGAGGTTAAGGCATTTTGACTTTGCAGGGCAGTATAGTTGTTGAGTGGTTGTTACGCACAACCATTAAACAATGAATGGTGTATTTAAATTCTGCCCAGGCATTTTAGACACACCTTTCATATTAACATGTCGGGAGGAAAATAATAAAAAGGTTTCACAAGGGAAATTGAAAGGTTTGCATGATGAAATGGAAAATAGATAAATTTGTCAACTATGCTAATACTAGGAAAATAGCAAAAGTGTGGTATGGAAAATAAAAGCGGCAAGTATATGATAAATGGAAGAGTAAAATATAATATTTTTCATTTATTTTAATAACTGGAGGAAAATAAAATAATGAATACACTTTATCTCTTACAATGCATTAACTCATCATATAACACTTTACTGATATTGTCGTTTCTGGGATTCCATAGGTTGGCTTCATTAAAGAGCGACCAGTAAAACCATCAAACCTTTGACATACATTATTATGAATTTTGCATTTTTCTTGTATGACCATAATTTATTTTCCTGATTTCTGCGATATTGGTTAGTCTTAGTGTATAAAAAGTAACTTTACACACCAGACAGTAAACACAGTGGGCTTGAGTATTACTGACACCCCTGACTGACAATACACAAATAATACTGTAAAAAATACAAACTATACAATTATAGAGAACATTTTAAAATATCAACATGTGAGAAATATTGTACTTTGGAACCAACCAAAATAACTTATTGATTAGATTCAATGCCCTCCAAATCAAGGTTTCACAATCAATGGCACCCTTAAAGATTATTGTAAATAAAATCTACCAAAATTAAACCAGGAATGAAATTCCACTTATTTAACTTCATCTATGTGTTTAAGAACTATTTTTAGCCCTTACATCACTTCCTGTTCTACTAGGGTATAAAAATGAGGTAACACTCAGGCAATAACCCTTTGTAATCCAACACCACGAAGAATTAATCTAGTAATGGCTACAAGAATATCCACAAATTATTGAATATATCACTGTGCACTGTCAGTGTCTTTTTAAGATATGGAAAAGTTGAAAACCTCAAGGGTAGAGGACGCAAATGCATTTTGCTCCCAGGATAGGGATGAGGATGGTGAGAGAAGCAAAAAAAGAAACCCTGTGAAAGAATTATAGACATTGTTTGCATTTTGCGGTCACCATGTTTCAACAAGCACCATCAGATGCCACCACCACAAACACAGCCTCTTTGGAAGGGTTGCCAGAAGAAAGCCCTTTCTGACCCCAAGATAAAGACACAAACTCTCTGAGTTTGGCAAATGTCATTAAAATTATGACTGGAAGAAAGTCCTCTGGTCAGATTGAACATTTTGGTCATTGAAACAGAGAATGATACAAGGAGATGCACCTCATACCCACGGTGAAACATGATGGTGGGTCAGTGATGTTTTGGCGCTGTTTTAATTCCAGAGGTCCAGGGGCACTGGTCAAGATTGATGGCATAATGAATTCCACCAAGTATCAGGCAATTTTGGCTGACAATCTAGTTGCCTCTGCCAGAAGGCTGGGACTTGAACGTAGGTGGACTTTCCAAAAAGACATACCTCAAGATCCACACAGAAATGGTTCTGTGACATGTTCTTCCATGGCCATTTCAGTCATCAGACCTCAATCCAATTGAATTCTGACTTCAACAAGGCAGTTGATAAGCGCAAACTCAAGAATGTAAAGAATTTTGAAAGTCTGAGGAATAGTCCAAAATCCCTCCAGCTGCTCCCGACGAGTTGGCGGGCGCCTTGTATGGCTGACACCGCCGTCGGTGTATGAATGTGTGAATGAATGGGTGAATGTGAGGCTCTGTAAAGCGCTTTGGTGGCCATTGGTCAGAAAAAGCGCTATATAAATGCAGTCCATTTACCATTTACCAAATAACTGTATGAGTTGGTTGGTTCCATTGCAACATTAAAAGTACAGTGTTTCTCACATGTTGACATTTTGAGTTTCTCTATAATTATATTGTTTATGTTTTTAAAGTATTGTTTGTGCATTGCCAGTCAAGGGTGCCATTAATTTTGGAGCCCACTCTATCTTGCATATACAGTTATTATACATTTTTTAGAAATCTTGAAAAGATACACATTTTGAGCTGTATGTATGAGTGATTAAATGATCGATGTCTTTAACAGTTCACCCAGCTCCCAGTGCTTTTGTGAATTTACACCCCAATATTCGTCTTTAATTGAAGTTGTACAGCCACAAACCTTTTAAAAGATGTTAATATGGCTCTGAAAGGGCACAGATGTAGTAAAGCTTGGCTAGATATGCATCTGACAACATGTCTAGATCTTTGACTTTACTGCATGTGCAGTTGTTGACGTTTACATTATGAAATTGAGGAAATCCTATAATACAAATAAAAAACTACAAAAGACCACAATTAACATGCAAGACAGTTTTTGAGATCAGGGACTTGCTTAAAAGAGATGAGCATAAATCATGTCAATTTTATCATTTTATTTTAAATTAAATTCTTTAAACACCACTTTGTTTTGATTTATTTATGGTCTGGAAAACAATATTTGGGGATTTTGTTTGACATTGTGGGATTATTTTGTTTCGAAAATGTAAATGTTGTGCTAGTTTGCGGTGCCTACACCCAAAGGTTTTTTTCTTTCATACCTTGTTGTCTCCATGGCAGTAGATATTGTATCAGCATCTACGTATCGTGACAATATCCTATCCTGAGGTTCCTGGCAATTCCCAACCATAGATTTTGGTCTGTGTGTGTCATTATGTGGCTCAATGTGTTTAACTGTTTTGTGGATAGAGAGGTGAAAGTGTTCCTGTCCATGATTGGAAGTGTGAAAATCAGGGTTACATCCTATAATGTTGACTTGTTTTCTGCATGACCTGGGTTTATGTGATCAATCATGAGTTCATGTTTGCGTAAGATAATGTTTTGGAAAGGAAGACTGGGTGCACTTGAGGTTGTGTGAAAGTGTTTTTAGCTGCGCTGGGTACAGGCAAAGTGTGTGTCTATTATTGGGGGACTGTGTGCAGGCTGTGGCTTCAGCTGGCATGACTAAGCCAGTGCTGGGAAAAGGGCCGGGAGGGCCAGTCTCTGTGTGAGTCACTTGATCTCCAGGAACAGGCCTGTCCTCACCATTACAACTCTGCCTTATGATGACAGGCCCAGCTCACACACGTACGCATGCACACATAGAGTACACTCTAAAAGCATCACGCTCTGGAGACAACCTGGTGCCAAGGTTAGTCACGGGTTATAGGCTTAGAGGCCTCTTTAACGTCTCCTCAGCAATGTGCTATGCATGCTGCATACCGGTACTGTAAACCTAGCAAATGGAACACATATTTAAATAATCCAGAACAGAAAAGTAAATGGGATGTTTTACCCCAAGTCCAAGGATGTTTAGCGGATGACATTTTCGGATCCCATTTTAGTCACTGGAAATATTTATCCCTGCCCATAATACTGGAGGGCACATCGCCCTAAGGCACTACATTGTCTTGTCTTTAATATTATGAACATTGTTGGCAGTTGCTGCAATCAAAAAAGGTTGTAACTAATTGGACATCACAACATTATGAAGAAGAGGGTGTCAAATTGGAAAAATATTGATTACTCAATAGATAATACTGGCCAGCCACTGTCCTCAGTCAACATACCTGGTTAAATATATAATATAATATGGAGTCTCTGTCAAATATAATATGCAGACAGTGCTGTTGGGTAATCTAAAAGGTCACAGTCAGTCAATGGAACATATGGTCATTCTCTTGGGTAACATTTTTACCTTTACGGCCACATCACAGGACATGTTAAGATTACAGAGATTCAAATATCATATCATATCATAATCAAGAAATGCATAGCTGCTGGAAACAAGAAAAAGTTAAGGTTCTGGGAAATATGGGTAAATCTTTGGTTTTTGGAGGGATGGAAATATTGATAAAAAGGTAATAAAATAAATTGTACATAGTGTATAGTAAAGGGGATCAGAAAAGTGGCCAGTGAAGAGGGCTGGTGAGCAGCTGTGCACCTGGCCACATACACAAAGTTTAAAAAAATAATCATCAAGTCATTAAGTGGAGCTCTTGGAGCTGTGGTCAGAACTGTCATGTAACTGTGTCCAGAGTGGGTTGGAGCTTGTTTGAACGTGTGAGCGTGGGTTTGTGTGAGCGTGGGTTTGGGTGAGCGTGGGTTTGTGTGAGCGTGGGTTTGTGTGAGCGTGGGTTTGTGTGAGCATGGGTTTGTACATGCAAATCAACAGTATGCAGTTTGTCTGTAAACATTTGACTTAAATAACTACAACGGCTTGTGTGATGCAATGCATCCCAAAAATGAACTATGTCCTTATATCCAGTGGTTCCCAAACATTTTTGTATACTGTACCACAAGGGGTCTTAGTACCCAAGTTTGAGAACCATTACCCCGGCAGAAGTGATTTGCTCAACAACTTTTTTCCCATCTTCATCAAAACAACTCTTTTGACAAAGTTGCATTCGGAAGCCCACACCCGAAACAAAAATATAAAACATACTGCTGTAATATACATTTTGCATATGTATTGACTGATAGGCTACATTTCCGTTTCCTTAAGATGAAAGTAATTTTTCCCAACACATAGACGAAAGGCTTTTTCACGCAATGTCTATCACCCACTCTCAACCTGCATCGGAGCAGGTATATCGCTCTGGTTGCTACAAAAGCCTGCAACTCATATGGCTGACTTACCTTTCAATTCTATTCTGCTAAAGATTGGAACAAACTACAAAAATCCCTGAAACCTGAGTCCACCGCCTCATCACATATTTTAAAGCATTACTTTTGGATCTACTGACAGACAGCTGCACTTGCTGACTCTACCCCCTCTCTTTCCCGTTTTATGCCCTAGAACAGGGCTGTCCAACCCCGTTCCTGGAGAGCCACCATCCTGTAAGTTTTCACTCCAACCCTAATATAGCACACCTGATTCCAATAATTACCTTAAGGAAAGCTAAAACATGTTGCCCACAACAAGGGTTGAAGTGAAAACATACAGGATGGCGGCTCTCCAGGAACAAGGTTGGCCAGCCCTGCCCTAGTGCCCTCATCAAACCCTTAATGCATCTTGCTCGTATTCACCCGCACAGCTGTCTTTCTATAATTTGCACAGTACCGTTTTGTTAGCCATGCTCAATATGTTACCGACCCTAGTGTCATTCTCTTGCATTGCCATTCTACATTACAAATAATCTACCTCTATATTTTAAACCATATTTGCCCTGACTGTACAGTGTTTTGTCTTTATCCTACAGTATGGGGTGTGTGTGTGTGTGTGTGTGTGTGTGTGTGTGTGTGTGTGTGTGTGTGTGTGTGTGTGTGTGTGTGTGTGTGTGTGTGTGTGT
>JACXGM010012841.1:0-23636 GCA_016801145.1 Umbra pygmaea
TTTGCTAAATTCCTGAGTGTCTAACCTTTCTGTAGATATACAACATGTATTAATAACCTAAAAAATGGACTCGTAAACTGTGATTGTAGTCCGCGTCTCTGTCCGCGTGCGCGTCTCTGTCCGCGTGCGCGTCTCTGTCCGCGTGCGCGTCTCTGTCCGCGTGCGCGTCTCTGTCCGCGTGCGCGTCTCTGTCCGCGTCTCTGTCCGCGTCCGCGTCTCTGTCCGCGTCCGCGTCTCTGTCCGCGTCCGCGTCTCTGTCCGCGTCCGCGTCTCTGTCCGCGTCTCTGTCCGCGTCCGCGTCTCTGTCCGCGTCTCTGTCCGCGTCCGCGTCTCTGTCCGCGTCTCTGTCCGCGTCTCTGTCCGCGTCTCTGTCCGTGTCTCTGTCCGCGTCCGCGTCTCTGTCCGAGTCTCTGTCCGCGTGCGCGTCTCTGTCCGCGTGCGCGTCTCTGTCCGCGTGCGCGTCTCTGTCCGCGTGCGCATCTCTGTCCGCGTGCGCATCTCTGTCCGCGTGCGCATCTCTGTCCGCGTGCGCATCTCTGTCCGCGTGCGCATCTCTGTCCGCAGAGACGCGCACAGAGACGCGCACAGAGACGCGCACAGAGACGCGCACAGAGACGCGCACAGAGACGCGCACAGAGACGCGCACAGAGACGCGCACAGAGACGCGCACAGAGACGCGCACAGAGACGCGCACAGAGACGCGCACAGAGACGCGCACGCGCGCATGCGTCTCTGTGCGCGTGCGCATCTCTCTCGGGAAGTCAGTCTCTCTCCATGTCATTCTGAGGTAAACAGGCTCTCTTATCTGCCACTCTCTCTCCCTCAACAACAGAAAACTTCTAGATTTATACTTAAACATTATGCTCTGCCTTGCCATTGTGGCAGTAGCCAGTTACTCAATGACAACATCACTAAGTTCTGCAACGTTGTTTGTTGAGTGTGTGTTATTCACTGACCAAGACAACAATCATTTTTGTGTGTGTGTGTCTGTGGGTATGTGTTACTCACCAACCAGTACCAACAGCCTGTGTTTGGCCCCGTTCTGCCGACGGTAGGTGGTAACCTCCTCGTAAGTTGGCACGTCAGCCATGTCGTACTGATCACTCTTTTTACACTCGTACATGGATTTGTTGGTCTTCCTGTCCCGCCTGCTGAGGCGAAAGCTCCGGCGAAACCCAGCTATAAATCACAGACAGAGAGAAACATAGTGAGAATGAAAGCGTGTCACAGAAAGAAAGAATATCGGCTTGGCGACACGTGCTTGACGGAAGTATTTCGACCATCCCACATCTGAAAGGGATTGCGGATGAGATGCATGTCTGGATTTACGTATGTCACTCCTTCTTACAGTATGTAACATACTGTGAGTGATACCTGGGTTGTAGGTGAGAACGCGAAGCCAAACATTTTATCTGGATTTAGTCAGGCACTGAATTTCCTATTTATTGCACTCAGTTTGATCAAGGTCCTACTGGGCCATTTGGGGTAATCTGTGACATGAATCAGAGTGTTTTTAACCTGTAGGGTGTGTTCTAAGTGCACTGGCTTCTACCCTGCTCCCTAAACAGAGTGTCAGGATTCAGAGTGTTGTTAACCTGTGGGGTGTGTTCTAGGTGCACTGGCTTCTACCCTGCTCCCTAAACAGAGTGTCAGGATTCAGAGTGTTGTTAACCTGTGGGGTGTGTTCTAGGTGCACTGGCCTCTACCTTGCTCCCTAAACAGAGTGGCTGAAGGTTTCCAGGGTTCACTGCAATGTGCTGAATTTATGATCTGAGACGTCATGCTTGTCCATTTGAAAGACGTACTGGCTGGACTGTGTCTTTATTCAGTCGCATCACTTTTGGTTAGAGGGTCTACGTGCGGTACTGAATGTGTGTGTTTTCCATGGCTGTCCATTCAACCATTTGTTTGGGTCACTTTACAGCCGCTGTCAAGTCTGATCGGTTAATCGTGCACTGCTTGTGCATGGAATGCCACCAAACCAAAGATTTACAGGCACGTGCACAAACGTCCTGCCTGGCTTTAATACACTACATACAGCATTATACAACACAATGTTACCCCTAATTTGAAAAGCAGCGTTTCATATTTATGACAGATGCTGGTTAACCCGAAAGCCCGGTAAGAAGGAGCCCTGATATCAAGCTTCAGCGCAGTAGGCCTCTCTCTCTCTCTCTCTCCCTCCCTTTCTCATTCAACAAGACACCATTCATCAACACAAGAATATGATGCAAGATGCCCAAATTAGATTAAGTCAGCATTGCAATTATGGACCGAGGAGAGAAAATTAGGGGGAAAAAATGGATCAAATTTTTGAACACTTTCCACAACATGAAGAAACTGGGATGAAAGCCGTGGCTGCCCCAACACACACACGCACGCGCACACGCAGACACACACACACGCAGACACACACACACGCAGACACACACACACGCAGACACACACACACGCAGACACACACACACGCAGACACACACACACGCAGACACACACACACGCAGACACACACACACATGCACACACACACTACTGCGTAAGTTGTGCTGAAATGGAGAGTCTAGCTACATTCTTTTCCAAACAGTCACTTATGATGGGATGGAGATGAGAAGAGGCTCATACTGTGTTTCAAATGAAACACGCCGTTCGTCAAACATACAGTTTGAGCACAATAATGCGGTGTGTGTGTGACTTTACCCTGGCGTTGGGGTATTGTGTTACATTAAATGTTCAGGGCAGACTGTTCCACTGTGGGCAGGACAGCACATTGAGGCTTACGACTGTGTTGTCTGTTCCATTTCCCCTGCGGTGGATCCGTCTCATTCAACACCCCCTACGGCTCCGACCCAACTGCAGCCAGGAGGAATTAGCAATCTGCTTGCCACACAGTGGAAAAGATAGAATATAGTGCTGCTAGCTACTCTGTAACAGCGAGCCATGTACAATGGTCATCAAAATGATCGATGGTTAACATCATAGCATTGCCTTCGCTGGCTGGATAATATTAGCTACAGTTGGTTGGGATCAGTTCAAAAGTACTGCACAATGAGGACTAAATAAGTGTGCTGGCCTATTACTGTGATCTGTTTAGCAGGATGCAGTGTTGCTCTATTCGATTAGGGGGCCTATCAGGGCCCAGAGGGCGCGGGCATTTCATTGGCTCTGTCATCTCTTGGTTTTCCGTCAGGGAGACAGGTGCACAGCATTTCATAACTGGGCTCAGCTGCAGCCAGTCAACAAGCATCACAGATTCTACAGTTGAAGGGCCCTGCGTAATCCTGGGCCCTTCAAAATCACTCTGAACCTTCTAGACCGCTTCATTCAAATAACAGGACAGAACTAACCCTTACAGCTCCTCCTCCCTGCTCATGGCCAAGGAGAAATAAATCAAAGAAGCAGAAAACAAACCACCTGAAAATGCGCACACACAGCGAGTAGCGTATCTCCGATACTAATGGAGACAGCAATAAACAAGGTCAGTAAGAGGGGAGGGACGGAAATGAATTTAATCCAGAATGAGATGAACCAACACCTCAACGTTCTTGGTCTGTCCCGGGGACTGCCCCCAGCTCAGGTTGTCATGAAACCCATCACTGTTCCAGCATGGCTGAGTGGTGTGTTGTGTGAGTGGACAGAAGCGCAGTCTTGACCAACAATTCTTGGTTCCCATTGGGGCAATAGAGGAATGTTGAGGGAATGTTAGCATGGCAACACTCCACCTAACGATAGAGAGAGCTGACATGACTGTGGTTCACAGCTGACCAATAAACCCCTTCATGTGACAGAGCTCAGATAGGGAGAGGTTTTCCACAGCAGTCAGGGCACGCAGCTTTTAATGGCGTGCACTTGACCGTGACTGGATAATTACCGGTAGCCCAGCTACTACTGTAACACACACACCCTTAGTCAAAACCTTCCTATCCAGGAGAAACCCCACCTGAAAAATGACAGGGAGCATATCGAGACACTGTGTAAATAGAAAAGACACGCACTGCCCTTATACACACTATTGCCTGAACGCTGCCAATGTGCTCCCGTAAGCCGATTTTCCAGTGCAGCCGTGGCACAAGATACTCAGCATGTGTGAAAGCCCCTGTGGGTCTTCTGAAACTGGGAATACCAAACTGCCCACCATCCCATTCTGACAGTAATAATAACACAAAAAAAATAATAACAACATGAAGTTGAGGTATTCAGGCACCACATAGTGAACCCTGGGATGAAGACGCAAGGAATCAAACGGTGTCCATTTTCTCCAGATTAGACCAACAGAGATGTGTATGATGGGCAGCCAATGTGGCAAAACCAGCTGTAGTATTACTGGACCAGACCCGTCACTCACTGACACTCTCCACAAGGAGGGTAAGACATAGAAGGTCATTGCTGAAAGGGCTGGCTGGTTGCAGAGTGCTGTAATTAAAGCATATTCATGAAAAGTTGACTGGAAGAGAAACGTTTGGTAGGAAAATGTGACCAGGCAACAGGGATGATCGCAGCCTTCAGTATTGTCAGGCCAAGCCGATTTAAGAACTTGGGAGTTTCACAAGGAGTGGACTGAGGCTGGAGACATCAAAAGCCAGCAAGTACAGACATGACCAGGAAATGGGTTGCATTCCTAGTGTCAAGCCATTCCTGAACCAGAGATAACACCAGAAGCGTCTTACCTGGGCTAAAGAGAAAAAGAACTGGGCCCGTATTCATAAAGCTTCTAAAAATCCTCTTTAGAAAACTCCTAATTTAGCTTAAAAACTTTTACGGAGTCTTAGCTTAAGAGCGATTCCAGACCGATCTAAGAGCAGCTCTGAGCAAGGAAAAGACAAAAACTGTCATCTTAGTGAGGTGGCGGGGCTGACCCCATTGATATGTATGACACAAACTTTTAAAGACTGTGATTGGTTGGTTGTCCAAGAAGGAAAAAACAGAGCGATTTTAAGTATTCTGTGAAACTGCCACGGATTTAGAAGTTAAGGATCCGTGGCAGTTTCACAGAATTTTCTACCATTCCGTGAAACTGCCACGGAGTTTGAAGTCAAGTGTCCGTGGTAGTATCACAGATTTCTGAGAGCTCACGTTGAATAATTCGGATGTGGGTTCCATCAATTACTCCGACAACACCAGGGAAGGCTGCTATATTCATAAATGCAGTTTTTTGTGCCTGCAAGGCGGGAATGTCCAGTGAAAAGGAAATTAACTGAGACACAATAAGAGGTTCTGAAAGTGCTGTAATTGTTTGTGTGATCACTCTGCTTACAGCATTTTTGCATTTTCCAGTTGCCAAATATCTTAACGTAGTTATTACTTTAATTTCTGGCACTATGAAATTTCTACGCTGTGTCGGAGATGTTAGCGTCTCTAATAAGATCGGTCACAAACATGATCCCTGCACAATCTAATCTATAGCGTCTTATTGACTCCAGGGCTCGACAATATCGAAGGCCCGGGGCCAGTGAAAAGTAACGTTGGGACAGTTAGACTAGCAACTCACTGTCCCAATCGGGCCACTGCAAAGGAATGATTGAAGAAAAAAATCGCATAGTAAAACCTAACATCCTGCATACATTTTGCTATTTGCTACATGGGTAAATATATTTGCATCTCGCGCACTGTTGGCCAATCAAGAGTTGAGTAGTGACTTTCGAATTACAACTGGCACGAGACACTGAAGTGAAGATTCAGCAGCAAAGGAGAGCTACGAGCTCAAACGAAAGCAAACGTTTTTACCTCAGTGGAAAAAAGAATTTACCTGGGTTGACTTTGATGGAACTAAAATGCACTGTATCGTCTGTCGTATATTTTCGTCTAAAGGAGACAAAAGTCGATCTTTTTACACAGACACCAACAATTTTTGAAAACAATCCCTGACCATCCATGTTAGTAGACAGCGCCTGGATTGCGTGACAGCTAAGCGGGTCTTTGACGATCCATCTTCCGGGCCGGTGACCATGCTGGTTATAAATTTGAATGAAACTTTTTTCTTTACTAGGATTTTTTATTTAATTATAAGAGTAAACGCCCACATTTCTACGAATTTTCTTAGAATTTTCTCACTAGGAGCTACTCTTTGCATTAAGATTTTTTATGAATACGGGCCCTGGACCGTTGCTCAGTGGTCCAAAGTCCAGAAGAAAGTACATTTTGCATTTAATTTGAAAATCAATGTCCCAGAGTCTGGAGGAAGAGTGGAGAGGCACAGAATCCAAGTTGCTTGAAGTACAGTGTGAAGTTTACACAGTCTGTGATGCTTTGGGGTGCCATGTCATCTGCTGGTTCTGGTCTATTGTGTTTTATTAAGTCCAGAGTCAATGCAGCTGTCTACCAGGAAATTATACAGCACTTCATGCTTCCATCAGCTGACAAGCTTCCTCGAGATGCTGATTTCCTTTTCCAGCAGGACTTGTCCCCTGCCCACAATGCCAAAATGACTGGTAACTGGTTTGCTGACCATGGTATTACTGTGCTTGATTGGCCAGGGCACTCACCTGACCTTAACAACATAGAAAATCTATGGGCTATTTTTAAGAGTAAAGTTAGAGACACCAGATCCAACAATACAGATGAGCTGAAGGCCGCTATTAACGCATCCTGGGCTTCCCTAACACCTCAGCAGTGCTACGGGCTGATTGCTTCCATGCCACACAGCATTGATGTAGTTATTCATGCAAAAGGAGCACCAACGAAGAATTGAGTACATGAATACATGTCAGAAAGTCCAGATTTCTGCATTATAAATTATTTATTCTAATTTTGAGATACAGGACTTTTTATTTCTGAGGTTTAATCCATAATCATCAAGATTGAAACAAAAAAGGTTTGAAATGCGTCACTTTGTGTAATGAATCTAGAATCCCATTTTTTATAAAATTTTGGAAAAAATAACTTCTATGATATAATTTTTTGAGATGCACTTGTACTTGAAAATGCATGCCTCAAAGTCATTCTTCCTCTTTTGCTAGTCAGAACAAGATTGGAGGGAGAGAGCGTCAGATGGGCGTTAGATGGCTCAGTGGTTAGGAAGTCAGATGTGTATTTGGAAGGTTGCTGGCTCGATTCCTGACTTAACCTAATTTTAAGATGTTCCAGGGAGATTTCCCTGTACTTTGGATAAAAAATTGTACAAAATGTTAAATGTAGATTAGGAGCATCAACTAAGTCAGTGTACTGGTGATGAATGGATAGATCAAAGAATCCAAGAAATGGAAGGTTTGCAAAATGATTTCATGGTCCCTTGTCAAAGTACTTTGAGTATTTTTTAAATACTCAAATACAGTATTTTATTTTGATACATGGTGTGGCTGCTGTATTTTCTAGTTTAATTTGATACAATTAAAATGAAGGTATTTTGTATTTTAAAATACATTTGGATGGCACCCTATTTCTTATTATAGTTCAGTACATTCCTTCAGATTCCAATTGCCCTGAACATAAAATAGTGCACATTTTAAGGCAGGGGTCTCCAACCCTGGTCCTGGAGTGCTACAACCTTGTAGGATTTCACTCCAACCACACATAATGTAGCCTCATTCAGCTTATCAACCAGCAAATTATTAGAATTAGGAGGGTAGCGCTCCAGGACCAGGGTTGGCGATCCCTGATCTAGGGAATAGGGTGCAATTTAGGATTCAGACAACGAAGCACCCTGTCCTCAGAACAAGCCCTCAGTGAAGTGTATTTAAGAGGACGGGGGAAGGGCCACTCATTGCCAGGGCTAGATTAAGCATTACAGTTACAGCTAACCTTGGCCCAGACACATAATGGGCAACGCGTGAGTGGCTACACAGGCACTCACCCGCCATACACACGCTAGCTGCATTATATCACTGTAAAGCTTGTGGCTGGTTGTGGTGGCAGAATGTGGGAAGCATTAAAGACTGGCATTATGTGTGTATGTAATGGTGACCATTACAGCTCCTAGTCTGTTCCCGCAGGCAGGCAGGGATAAAGGATGTCACTAAGGGACAGAAAGCTTTCCAGTTTCCACACTCAGCCATTATTCACTCCACCATGTTGTGTCCACAACAGCAATTGAAACAAAAAGACAGATGGCTAATTTCTACAAAAATACCCGTATGAGTAATTCTTCCTTATATAGTTAAAGGAACTACCATTAAATTGTAAAAATACAGACAGTTTGTTCGGACTTTAGGTATTGAAACTGAATATTAAATATTAAAAGGTTCTTCAGTGTTAAATGCCTTTTTTAATCTACATCCTTTTGAGACATCGATTATCATTGATCATGACAGGACAGTTCAGGACAGTTCATCCCTGACGACTGGATGTGTCCCTGCAGACTTCAAGATAGCGAGTTGCTCCCCTGAAAAGAAACCAACACTAGACCCCTCCGATTTAAAAACTACAGACCGGTATCCCTCCTGTCTTTTCTGTCCAAGACAATTGAGCGTGCAGTCTCCAAACAACTCTCTGGTTATCTTTCTCAGAATGATCTCCTTGACCCCAAACATTCAAGACAGGCACTCCACTGTGAATGCTCTACTCAATGTAACATAAGTTCTTCACAAGACCCAAGCTAACTCCCTCTCCTCTGTTCTCATTCATCTAGATCTGCAGCTTTTGACACTGTCACATCCTACTTTACACTCAGATCTTAGCATCTCTGGCTCTGCACACTCCTGGATTGCATCCTACCTGGCAGGCCCCTCTCATACCAGGTGACATGGAGTGGGTCTGTCTGCTGCACGGACACTCTCCACAGGTGTTCCCCAAGGCTCTGTTTCCTCTTCTCTCTCTAAACCAAATCCCTTGGTCCTGTCATAAACCCACATGGACTTTATCACTGCAATGCTGATGACACTCAAATATTTATCTCCTTCCCCCATTCTGACATCCAGGTGAAAACTTGTGTCTCTGCATGCCTGGCTGATATCTCTACGTGGATGTCAACCACACCCCCTCAAGTTCAACCCTGACAAGACTGAGCTACTCTTCCTCCGTGGGAAAGCCTGTCCAATCCAGGACATGTCCATCACAGTGGAGAATTGTGTCGCCATCCCAGAGTTCAAATAACCTTAGCCTGACCCTGAACAATACCCTCTTGTTCTCTGCAAATATCAAAGCTGTGACTCGTTCATGCAGGTACATTCGCAGAGCACGACCTTACCTCACCCAGGAAGCAGCCCAGGTAGTCATCTAGGCACGCGTCATCTCATGTCTAGGACTCGCTGCGTGTGCCACCAAATCGCTACAACTCATTCAGAATGCAGCAGCCCACTTAGTGTTCAACCTTCTTAAGTTCTCCCACGTCACCCCACTTCTGCACACACTCCACTGGCTCCTAGTTGAAGCTCAAATCCGCTACAAGGCAATGGTGCTCCCTATCTTCAAACTCTACATGGGCTCTCTGTTATGCCACCTCTGGGCTCCTGACAGTCTTACGCCTTCGGGATGTCAGCTCCCAATCCAAGCAGTCAAAACTCTGGTGGGAACCAGCTTCCACTGGAGGCTAGACCAGCAGTCTCTACACATCTTCAGGAAACATCTGAAAACCTTCTTCTTCAATGAGTACTTAAATTAGTTGTATTCCACTTCTGTTGTCTTGAAATGTTTTGCTATCTCTAGCACGTTTTTTTACTATTCACTGTTTCATATATTGAATGCTCTTACTACTAAGTTGTGGTTGTTTCACCTAGATTCTCCTAAATGTATGCACTCACTGCAAGTCGCTCTGGATAAGTGTCTGCTAAATTATTCAAATTAAAAAATGTAGGAGGAGAGGTGGCGTGCTCAAGAATATTGTATCTATTTTTTATAATTGCTGAGGTAAATGTAAGAATTCTTCACATTACCAAAACAGCCTAAGCATAACAGATCTATGGTCTCAGAAGGGAGTTGGTTCAGCAATGCTAAAAACAGATAACCATGTATGAGTATGAATGGATCCAGAAGACTGACAAGCTGTAACAATACTGGCCAATATAATTGCAAAGACGCCTCCAGAAACTTGCTTGTGGCCTTCAATGTCCTTCCATGTTACAAGCATCTGTGAAAGGCATTATGGGAATTGTAGTTCCAGGAGGTCCCTAAAGAGACTACCTATAATCAAACATCAAACCCACACAACCCCTAGCAGTTTCTAGATCAGGGAACTGGCCTGCTCCGGCACACCTCTAACTGACCTCAGGTCTGACTGCATGGAACTGCATCAGCGATTTGAAAAGCTGGCTCTACAGGGAATGAAAGATGTTTTAATTAGATGATTGCCTTTGTCTGTCCATCAATGTGGTATCCATTTTAACCTGTTGTCCTTCAAACCTCTGGCCCCCAACCACCCACCCAGTTCCTCTGCTTAACAGGTCATTCTGTTCAGTGTGGAGAAAGAGCAGGCAGGTACACAGTAAACCACGCTGTGCTCAGCATGTTCAGTGTGGTCTGACCAGGATGGCTCATAGGATATACAGCAGAGATATGTAGGCAAAGAGTTACACCACTGAAAATCCCTGGCCCACCGCCTGTGAAGTTTAAAATATGTCCTGAGAGCAGTGTAGTCAGTCCACTGAGGTGACGTCATTCCTATGTTGTCTGAGGGGAGCTGAAACACCGTGGGCCTCTGTTAGTTTCCATGGCTTTGCAGCAGCATGTGGAAAGTGGTAGTCCAACCCAAGTGTTACAGGATTATACGCTGGAATACTGCTCAAGTCCCTTGGCTGAGACGAGTAGGTTTGTGTCGAGCGCTAGCGATTTGTTTTTCCCTCCGTCTCATCCCAAAGCTCTTCAGGAATCAGGAATGTCTAGTCTCCACAGCAAATACTTCCTAACAGTGGTTGGCTATAAAAAAGTTGGCATTTGAACCCCCACCCGGTGCCTGAATGCCAATTTTAATCTAGCGGTCATCCTCCTCTGCACTTATGCAGAGCGGTGAGGGGTGTTTGTGTTATGAGGTACACTTGGACAACAAACTTGGAGGGGAGATACCAGACTTTGATCCCAAATTGACTCTAGTCAAAGTAGTGCACTGTAAAGAGAGATTAGTGTTTTTTTAGGATACAGCGTATGGAGGACCAAGTCTGACAAAAGAATAAATAAATAAATGCATTAATAAAAATATTTATACATAAAATATTTATACATAAAAAATATTCATATATAAAAATATACGTAAAAATACAAAATTATTAAATTATATGAATCAATATTATTTCCCTATTTATTTATTGCTGTGGTAATTTATTACTGTATTTATTTATTTTTATATTCATTTTTTTCTATATTCTTTTATTTTTGTATTTATTTAGTTCAGTATATATTTCTGTATTTCCACATCCTTCAGCTAATGAGGGGGCGGGACTTAATCGTTCAACCATGTACTCTATGTAGCCATTTATGAAGACTACTAACGTAGTCATAGCAATGTAGGCATGTGTAGTCAATCTTCACACTCTGATACCGATCAACCAATGGGAAATAGGTGACACCATGATCTACTTTAAATGACAGCCTCCTCATTAGCTTAAGGATGTGGAAATGCAGAAATAAATATATACGGAAATAAATAAATACAGAAATAAAAGATTATATAAACAATTTAATATAAAATAAATAAATAAATGAATAAAATTTCACAGAAAAATATAAATAGGGAAATACTATTGATTCATATTTATATTTGTATGTATAAATATTTTTATGAATGCATATATTTATTTATTTATTATTTTGGCAGACTTGGTCCTCCATAACAGCGTCAGTATTCTCTGATTGCTCAGTCACAAACTACTGCCATGTGTAACTAACATTAACACTGGCTACATACAACTATCCTTGTATCACATTCACATTCCTATTTCTGAAACAACTAAAACCCTAACCATAAACCTTTTTTTTTTACATACATGGACATTCTCCCCAACAGTGTTTACGGGAGAGGAGTATGAACGGAAGAAGCTGAAGTATACCGATATAGCTTGAGGCAACAAAAAAAAAACAGGCCTTCAGGAAAGCCATCAAATCACTGTCGGAGGCAGCAGAGAGAAGCAGCAGGTGGACCTAGATAAAGAGGAAGGACCCCAACTGGGCTGCAAAGAACAATAAAGAGGAGTAAAAACAGAAGGGGGCTCACCTGGGACGACAGGTGGTGCTGTCGAGCCCTCTGGAGGTGTCGTGGGCCTATCAACGAAACACCAGTGAAGACCCTGATGACGTTTTTACCCCTCTCCCCATTTAAAACAAGGAAGTGCTGATTATTAGGGATAGTAAAATCAAGTACTATGAGCTGAACTATCCTAGAGTAGTAACACTTGTACATTCACACAAACACACAATCACCTTGGCCTATACCTGCATGGCCACAATATTAAACACAGATAATGTCGACATAGTGTCAACACAGTAGAGTAAATTGTAGCTAGCTACCTGACTTTGATCTTAATCATTCTGAAATCTATGTCTTCATCCCAAATTGCACCATATTCCCTAAAGAGCACACTACTTTAGAGAAAAGCCCAATCGGCTTTGGTAAAGTAGAACTCTAAATAGTAAACGGTGTGTCATTTGGAACACTGTGCTGGTGTTATACTTGACTGTTTCTCCATTTGTGAACCTGCAGACAGATTAAATAAACTCCTTTTCTGGAAAATGAACACTTTTTTTATTCAGTTTCACATCTTAATTTTTCCATATCTGCGTCTTAATTGGATTCTGGGGGTTGATAGCAATCCCAGATTTTTCCATACTGTTCTGGCCCTTCCTGTCTATCAACTCTTCTGGATGTTAGGTGAGGGGCTTTGGTGTATGCCTGTGGCTCTTTGGGATTACGGTAGATTAGGTAGGACAGCTGTGGCCAAGGAGATGTCACCGGGCCTGATACTGCCTACGCAGCCAGGGCTCAGCTCAGGTATTGTGTTTCTAATCCCAGGGAACTAAACTACAACGTGCTGAACAGTCTGAGGGAAAACACGCCTGCATCCCAAATGGCCTCATGTTAGTGTACTGCTTTGTTACTGAGCCCTATGAGCCCTTGTCAAAATGAGTATGCAACAAACAGTAGGTAACAGGGTGGCTTTTGGGATACCTCAGATGCAGCTTTTTCTAATCCAACCAGAGTAACATCTTCTTCTTGGTTTAAGACAGACTGCAGGTCTCAGCACTGTGTTTTTAGTGCCCGCCAGGGCTGATGGGAAGGCATCTCAGGACAGGGACTAGCTCCAAGGCTAGGTCCCAAATGGCACCATGTTGAAGTGCACTACTTTTTCCAGAGCCACTTCATATTGGACAGTGTCCTGGCTAGAGCGCTCACACAAGAATCAAGCTTGCAGTGAAGACAGACCTTTCAGAGTGCTTCAACGGCTGTTTATAGCAAGCCGAGGTTACAGACGTTGCATCACTGACAGAGGTATGGAAGGAACACAGACCAAAAAAGAGGAAAAAAAAGGGGGGGGTACTGTCCAGTTGCAAAGCAAATGTAGTGGCATTAAAAAAGCATCTGTGTTCTAGGATTTCTTAGCTATTAGGCCTGACTGACTTTAAATCACGCAACCACATACGACAGCCTGAAATGTAATGCAATGTTCAATGAGAAATACTTACACACTGGATATATTATTACTTTAGGAGGCTTTTCCCCCCTCAAAGACTCTCTTGTTTCAGAAAGCTGGAGATTCGGTGTAGTAGAACATTAAAACAATGATGAAGAGCCCAGGGAGTAGCAGTGGAGGTGGTTTAGGACTAACAGATGAAGAGGGAGGAAGAAAAGAGTTTTAGGTCGATGACCTTATAACAAGGGAACTGTGACAACATGGGTGCACTCGAAGGCTGCCTCCCAAATGGCACGACCTTTCAACAACCCTGCCTGCCCTGGTCAAAAGCAGTGCACTCAATATGAAATAAAGTTCCATTGAGAAAACAAGAGACATGAACAAGAAGCTCAATCAACCCCCTGATTGGGTTTAACCAACATCAATCAAAGTATTCAGTTGTAAACTACATAGGCATAGTCCTGGACTAAAAAAGCAAGATCAATGGAGATTTTTATTCAATTTGATTATTTAGTCCAAGACTAGGCTTAATCTGTGTCCGTGAAACCGGCCCGATGTGCTCTAGCTCTAATATGAAATGACCTCTAAACAGGTCAGTGTATTATTCAAAGTCTAGATCGCCTTCTGACCTCGACTCAGCCTGTTTACTCAAGTAGATTGTTGAGAATATTATAAAGGTACCTCTAGCAGCCAATAACATGGGCTAACAACAACATATCTTTGTGACATTGAAAAAAGAATTACAAGCAAAAAACATACATTTCAGAATACTCATTATCTGAAGTAAATATATACCAAATCAACAACAATCAACAACAACAAATTGTTGTTGATTTGGTATATATTTACTTCAGAAAATGAGTATTCTGAAATGGATAACTCAATCAATCTAATGTATTTTATAAAGCCCCTTTTCACAACAGCAGTCGCCACAAAGTGCTTTGAAAGATACCCAGCCTAAAACACTCAACGAGCAAACAACAACAAGTGATGCACAGTGGCTAGGAAAAACTCCCTAGCAGGTGGGACCTAGGGAGAAACCTAGAGAGGGGCCAGACTCAAGGAGGGCTGCCAGTCCTGTACCGGGTGGGGTATAAGTAATATTCATCTGTATTTGTTTTATAATTCGATAATGCCTTTTAAATTAATCAATTTTATCACAACGATGTGACATACGATCAAGCCGGCTGTTTACCTAAAAGTTTGTGCTATGGATGACAGCTATTTACTGTGTCATGATGGGCAGGGTTTGTACCTGGGCACAGCATTTAGCAAATATGCACAGGGTCTCTGCTGGGGTGTGGTAAATTTGTATATCACTGCCTGGGAGAGACAAGTAGATAGTCAGTTAGATTATTGTTGTCACCTCATTGTATGCAGGTCGGGCACCTGTGAATTCAGTTACTGTTGAATAGTTGGTGAATATGTAGTCCTCCAATGTACAGTATGTACCGACTTAAGGCTTCCGTGTTGAACAAGCAAAGTACGGCCTGGCAACATGACATCAACTGTCGACCAGTCCACACTTGCCGAGGGTTTGGCGATGAGACGAGGCTTAAAGGCGATTTGGAAATTACAAATTGTTTGGGGAAAAAATACAGATGCTTAACTGTTCTGGAGTCCAGATATGAATCCATCCAAAATATAAGACAACTCTGAAAAACCAAAGGTTTGAGAGCCCTGCTCACACTCTATAATATTAGAGCAGTTTGGTGCTTAAAGCATTCAAATAGCCAGTGGAAAGGTCCATAAAGCTGAAATATGGCACAAAAAGCATTTCTGCAGTTAATATTGCCAAAGGCTTTGCAACCAAGTACTAGCTCTAGGGTATGTATTATTTTGTCCTTGTCATTTATCTTTATTTCCTGGATCAAAATTATAAACTTGCGTTTACAGAAATAAATCTGCTTCTGCAATGATGAGAGACGGAGGAAAATGAAGATGGAGAAAAGTACTGGAAAATAGAGAGACAGCATACAAGAGAGTGACTTAGAAAGAAGGTTAGGACGATCCAGCCAGGACACTGAGGTAATCCCATGGGATTAGAATTCAGTAATTGTTGGGAAAGTGACGGTGGTAATACCAACACGATGAAGAACAGTTCCTGCATGCAAAGTGAATTAGAACCAGGACACAATGGAAGGTTCCAAAACAGGACAGGCTGTAATTGCTGTTGACATTCCTAGCAGGACCACATCAACAGAGAGACAGACAGACACTGAAAGAGGAGAGAGACAGACAGAAATAGAGAGAGAAAGAGGACCACATCAACAGAGAGACCGACAGATACTGAAAGAGAAGAGAGACAGACAGAAATAGACAGAGAACATCGTAATTGTGTGGTGATTGTTCATTACTATTTTATTAATTTCTTTTGATATGTATTTATGTTTGCTTTGGCAATGTATGTATAACACATTCCATGCCAGTAAAGCTATTTTAATTTGAGAGAAAGAGGAACACATCAACAGAGAGACAGACAGACACTGAAAGAGAAGAGAGACAGACAGAGGACCACATCAACAGAGACATACAAATAGAGACAGACAGAAATAGAGACAGACAGAAAAGCACATAAACAGGACTAATGGGAAGAGAATCATCTGGACTTTAGAACAAAGCATGGAAACAACTTGTCCCATTAACCTGAATGAATCCATCTACAGATATATGACTGGACCCAAACCACTGAGAGAGGACAGCACAGCTACAGTGAAACCAGAAATAGCCATGACATGATGTTAAGTCCAGGCAAGAAAACAATCTGTTTTAAATCAGGCTAACATGTACTTAGAAGTCCAGTTAGGAACTTGTTTTTCCCACATTGCTGAATTGCAGTGCTCTATAACTCTGTTCCTGGAGAGCTACTGTCCTGTAGGTTTTTACACCATCCCTAATACGACGCACCTAATTCTAAAAAATGTGTAGGTCGATAAAATAAATCAACTTAGTTGCAACTGGTGTTGGAACAAACACTTTCCAGGAACTGGGTGGTAGAGCCTGGATATATTCAAACAATGCAATATATTAATGTCACTGTTACAGAGAACAAACCACAACAGGGTCTGACTTGACTCAGGGTTGCCAGAAACTGCAATTACAAATGTTCTAATGAAAACAAGCCTTGACAACCTGCTATGACATCACAGACTAGTCTCTGGGGAAACATGGGAGATGTAGGCCTGTTCTAAGTGCATTATATGGACAAGGGACTACAGGACAGGCTTGGGAAGGGTCACAGACACACACCACCACCCCAATACAGTCCATCTGCCAGACTCATGAGGCTGAACCACTTCTGGGTGGCAGGGAGCAATGGACAAACGGAGCAGAAAGACAGGATTGATGAAGAAAAGTGGACACGCAAAGCCTCACCTAGGTGGTGTCCGCTTAAAGTGATGCCAGATCCAGTGAACAAGCAGTCATCCTCTGGTTTGCATTAATGAGAGAGGAAGATAACCAACTGGAGATTAGAGAATGATCGCCGAACAGGAAGAACAGGAGTTAGAGATCAGCAGGCATAATAAAACCCCAAACTGAACCTGCTGTATTTGGATACACAGACTGACTGAACACAGGGACTCAACACTACCACAGGTAAAACAGAGGCAGCTGAACACCACCCCACTTTAAACAAGTATTAAGCTATGCTGAATGAACAGGGTTACAAGCAGCTACAATATGAAAGCTTCCATATGGCGCCCTATTCCCTATATAGTGCACTAGCTTTTGCTAAAGCCCTATGGGCCCTGATCAGAAGTAGCGCACTTAAGAAGGAAAACTGAGCCATGTAGGATGTAGCCTATGCTACTGTATGCGTGAGAAGGAAGGAGCCTGTATCCTGGCACGGTCACATCCTGTCTGCTTTAATGGAAGTCACAAGTTGATGAGTGAAAGAGGAAGATTTTCTCGGGAAAGCTGATAGGCCGATAACTGCTTTTCCTCTTGGTTTCCCGGGGAAACTATTTACCACAGAAATTGAAAGCGACAACCGGTTTTCCTCTTTACAGCTGAGAAGACAGGGAAGACAAACAGTGGAAATGTGAGGATGGAGAGGTAAGATGCGAGCAGAGCTCAGTCAACACAGGCACGCTACCATACAATCGGGCCCCAAATAACACCCTGTTCCAAAATGTATCACACTCATATATCCCTATTGAGTGCACCGGCACAGAGGGTCCTATACATCAGATTAGGGTGCTATTTGGGACTTTAATTCAGAATCACAGTGACATATGTCAAAAGGCTGATCAGCCAATGGCAGATCTCACAGTTTGGGTTCTGACTGTATCCCCAGCCAATGAGATGCTCCATTGCTGTGACTGAGCCTAAGAGATGAGCAGCAGTTAGTCTGACACAGAGCCCTATTGGTTTCCTCAGCTTCAGAAGGCACTATGAAAGCAAGGGATCAAGGCCAGATGCAGATAGTTCTGAGACACGTATAAGCAGAACAAAGGAGCAGAACAACAGACAGCAACCAAACTCACCTGCTGTATCATCTTAGAAAAGCAATAAAAAAGGGAACAACGCATTGTTACAATCTGAAATAAATAGAAGACACAGTGCATGCTGTCTAGCGGTCACTGTGCCCCCAACATGGCTCTGTCTTTCATCCATCTTTCAGATGGGATGTTAAACTGGGGTCCTGACTCTGTGGTCACTAAAGATCCCATGGCACTTGGCTTCTCAGCCAGGTCTCATAACAATCATGGTCACCCAATAATCCAGCTGATTTATAATTGGCATATATAACTGCTCACCTCTCCACCTAATTGCTGATGTGTGGTTAGCATTCGGGCTCAAAATGGCAACCGTGCATCACCCAAGTGGGTGTTACACATTGGTGATGGATGAGGTAGACTTTTCTCCTTACTATGTAAAGCGCTTTGGGATCCTAGAAAGGTGCTATACAAATTGAATTAATTATAATTCGTTATGATTTTACAGTATAATGCACTGTAAAGTAATTATGTGACTGTTTAGGACACATTCCTTGTCCTTCAATAATACTGTTTTATATCAGCTTTAAAATGTGGATTTACAGTCAATTTTAGCATGAGGAAATAGGGAAAAACTAACCCTAGAATATATTTCATTTTACTGCTACAAAGGTAATGTTAAGTGGGACATCAAATATGAAGCAGTACTAATAATAAGAAAAACTCAGTTGTATCTATTAGAATTTAAAATAAATCACAATATGTGACATGTTACTGAATTAGTAATTGTAAAGAAAAACTAATTTTATGTTATTGAGATATATATTGGGGAAAATTCTGCACTGTCTCTTTAAAATGAACGTGAAGTAAGAGACCTAGTGACGGTAAGTTTGACTCTTTCCTGACTATGATATTATTCGAGTCGTTCAATAAAACACCAAATATTGAATAATTTTGTTAATTTTAGTCGGTAACGCCCGAGAGCATGCCAGACCCCACTGCCAACAAACAAGAAATTGTGCACCATTCAATTTAACGATAAGACTGACGACTCACTGGATCACAAGGATTTTTAACTTAACTGTGGTCATGTTTGAGACAACTGATTCCAGCCATTCAATTGAACAATACAATTGAACAACTCACAAAATAATGACTCATGACTCAAGTCACTAAAATGAGTCGTTCCAAATGAACGAATCATTTACAAACACATCACAAAACAGAATGCAGTTAAGAGATCCCTGTGTTGTTGGGTTGGGTCGGAAAATCGAACTAAAATGTTTAATTGATTGATTGTTGTGATTGAAACAGGGTTTTATAAGTTTTGCAAAACAACGAAGATACTCTGAAGTTGACTGAGTAATTGCAAGTGTGCAACGCTAACTTAGCTAACTACCTTAGCAAGTTCCAAGAAATCTAGCTAAGATGACTGCTTATCGTGCATGTGTTCATCATTGCCTGGAAGTGTCGCTAGCTGCTTGAAGGAGCTAAAGATTATTTTGAAGCTGTAACACTTTTTTTGAAGAGGTTTGCATAACTGTCATTACACTGTCATAACCATGACATAACACATGAAGGAATGTTTATGAATGTTTATGAATGTTGTCATTAGGTGTCATTCGGTCAGTTGTCATTTTTTATGCAAGGTTGACATTGCTTATGATGTCTTAGTCATTACAAATTGACATTACCTGAAACAACATAACCTGTCTGTCTTTATTATGACAACTAGACATCAACCAAGACAATATACACAATGAACCCCTTAAAATAACCTACATTTTGCCATAAACTACCCCTGAAATCATAACAAATTACGATAATATGAATTAAGGGGTCCCTAATAGAAATTTTAAACCCCTTAATTATTCCATTATTTTGACAGATCATATTTAGAACATTGAAAACTGCCTTATTTTCTGCTTTTGGTGGGACCCCTTAATATTTAATTTAAAGACATTTTAAGGGAACATTAAAATTCTCCATTAATCATACCTTAATTTCAAATTCTGGAAAATCCCTTACTATTTAAATTTAGGGATTGAATGAGTTACCCATTCAGAATAGCTTAATTACTTTAGATTTGTTTTTACATATTATCTATAACCATAAAATAAGGGCTAATTCAGGACTAAAGACTTCATGTAGGTTATGTATTCTCTTTCCGATTATCTTTTTCACTTTTACCAGCTCGTATGGTTTAGTTTTTTTACCATTTTACCTACAACTGCAATTTAACAGCAGTTAACTTATCATACAGCATTGTCAAATCAGTACAGTTTCTGAATGGTACAGTATGTTGCCTTGCTATTAACTTCAACTTAAAGATGATGCTTATATTAGCATGTTAATCTTTGAGCAGTCTTATCCAGAACAAAGTCATAATGAGTAATAAGTACTCACTACCAAACTAATGTATTTTGTATGTGTACTTTAAGGATGCTTCCCTGAGTGAATACAGGACAGAAGTTGGAAGAAGCAGGGGTCTAAGTCGCTGCATTGCAGGACAGTCTACGTCATGAGTCTATAGTCAGTGGTTCGAGCCTGACTATGGGTTCTCTGACTTTCCCCGGACCTCCTGCATGAGAGGGACTCCAAGAATTCCAACTGACCCTGCCTTGTCGGCAGCTCCACAAATCGTTGGGACAGATGAGGGATGGTGATAACATGGCTCAGCCAACCACCTCACCAAGCCGCAGATTCTTTTCGGACTGCTCATCCAACACGAAATCCTTTAGTCAGATCATGTACATGATGATTACGCTCACCAACTATACTTTCATGACTGAATTTACAGGCAGGCACCCGATCTGCACACAAGGAGTCACTGGAGAGCGCTGTGGCAACTAGCCTACCTATTATTTAGGTATTTACATTTCAATAATAAAAATTACAACAAGGATTTCTAAAAATAAAATTATTAAATTTGTTTTAAATACTGCTTGTATAAATTTTTTGATGAACAGATTTTAGAGTTAAATTATTTAATTACATGCACAGAAATGACCTGTGACATTCAGTATATTTTAAGCATTAAAATGCTGCTACTCTCGGCTGCTACCGCTACCAATAGATGTTGTCTGGCAAAACATGTTGTGCTCTATGCGTGACCTCGCGGGATCATGGTAGCAGCAGAGAGTAGCAGCCATCAGGCAAGTGTTATTTAAATATACTTCTGGTGTACTTACAAAACTTTCCAATCCCTCGTTTTACAGTACACAACCTATTTGTACTACTGTAGAAGTTTGGTACCATTCTGGGCATTATTAGTGGGGTTATTTACGAGATACACCCTTGGTTCCATTAGCGCCTGCACTAAGCCATTTGGCTGATAGCGCTAACTCAACCAATGTTATAAAAAGGGAACAAAAGCTTATGGGGGTTGTTTGGCTCTAGGGCAATATTCAAGACACAGTTATGATAGCATTTGACAGTGTTATAACACTAAATGACATGTTTATGACAAGTCCACATTTTACCACTGTACTTGAGGTCAAGGAAAACATTCATGACACAGTTGTAAAAGCATTTGACAGTGTTATAACACTTCGTGCCACTTCGTATCCAAATCGTACCACTGTACTTGAGGTCAAGGAAAATATCAATGACATTCATAAAACCTTTTGACAGTGTAATAGCACTTAATTACATCTTTATGACACATCCACATTTTACCACTGTAGTTGAGGTCAAAGAAACATATTCATGGCACAATTATAATAATCTTATGACAGCTAATGTCAAAACCAAAAACTCACATTTAATTAATTCAAAAGTCATGTAACATGCATTTATATTTGTTTTAGAAGACACCTCTTCATTCTTATCAGAGTTTAATATTAATATTTTCCCAGCATGACAATAAATGTGTTTACCCAAAGGGGTAAATGTATGTTTTCTTCATGTAATTACGTTTGTTTGATTATGTTGGTGGAAAGAATGGTAAAAGGTGCAAACTGCCCAGGCATTGGACGACATACATATTTTGCCTCCCTTACTTTGGAAAGGCACTGCTGGGGCAGTAATAAAGCTCACCTACTAGCCTACATATGCCACTGTGTGAGAGAAGTATATGTCTATGTATACAACAATTATAGGCATACGTTGTTAGAGAAGTATATGTGAGAGAAGTATATGTCTATGTATACAACAATTATAGGCATACGTTGTTAGAAAAGTATATGTGAGAGAAGTATATGTCTATGTATACAACAATTATAGGCATACGTTGTTAGAGAAGTATATGTCTATGTATACAACAATTATAGGCATACGTTGTTAGAGAAGTATATGTCTATGTATACAACAATTATAGGCATACGTTGTTAGAGAAGTATATGTCTATGTATACAACAATTATAGCCATACGTTGTTAGAGAAGTATATGTGAGAGAAGTATATGTCTATGTATACAACAATTATAGGCATACGTTGTTAGAGAAGTATATGTCTATGTATACAACAATTATAGGCATACGTTGTTAGAGAATTATATGTCTATGTATACAACAAATATAGGCATACGTTGTTAGAGAAGTATATGTGAGAGAAGTATATGTCTATGTATACAACAATTATAGGCATACGTTGTTAGAGAAGTATATGTCTATGTATACAACAAATATAGGCATACGTTGTTAGAGAACTATATGTGAGAGAAGTATATGTCTATGTATACAACAATTATAGGCATACGTTGTTAGAGAAGTATATGTCTATGTATACAACAATTATAGGCATACGTTGTTAGAGAAGTATATATGAGAGAAGTATATGTCTATGTATACAACAATTATAGCCATACGTTGTTAGAGAAGTATATGTGAGAGAAGTATATGTCTATGTATACAACAAATATAGGCATACGTTGTTAGAGAAGTATATGTAAGAGAAGTATATGTCTATGTATACAACAATTATAGGCATACGTTGTTAGAGAAGTATATGTGAGAGAAGTATATGTCTATGTATACAACAATTATAGGCATACGTTGTTGTGTGAGGTGAAGTGTGTCCTCGTCAGTGTAGCTCCAAAAATGCACGTCTCGTTAACCTGCCCGGCCAGTTTAACTAGCGAAAAGCAAAAAATTGTTGGGAGGGTCATGCCTCTTTTCCCAATCATTTTGGAGGGTCATAGAAAAATGTATTGCTGGCAAAGGGAGGGTCAGGTCTGTTTTGACTAAAGATCCCAAAACTCCTCCGGTAGCCCCTTAAATAAAAAACGAACAGTCCTTTAATGTCAAGTTGTCATGACAAAGACATAAACAATGTCAACAGTGCATAAAAAATGACATAATTGACCAAATTGCACCTAATGACAACATTCATAAAGGTTCCATCATGTGTCATGTCATGGTTCTGGCAGGGTAATGACACCCCTTCAAATAACACCACTTCAAATAAAGTGTTACCAAAATATCTCCGCAGGGTGAAGTAGACACATGAGACAGAAAATATGTTCTACTTACTCAAAGATGACTTAGATGAAATGTACTATAGGCCTTGGCCTCTATTGGGCCTACATTATTACTCTAGGCCTTGTCCTCTAATGGGCCTACATTATTACTCTATGCCTTGTCCTCTAATGGGCCTACATTATTACTCTAGGCCTTGTCCTCTAATGGGCCTACATTATTACTCTAGGCCTTGTCCTCTAATGGGCCTACATTATTACTCTAGGCCTTGTCCTCTAATGGGCCTACATGAT
>JACXGM010012842.1:0-18184 GCA_016801145.1 Umbra pygmaea
TGTCACATCCTGGGGGATGTGTTTTGTTATTTCGGTTATTTGTGTTACTTTTTGCCCTTTCATAGTGTTTGGTTTTCTTGTTTATTGACTCCTAGCCCCCCCTTGTGATATTTCCGTGTATTGTCATTCCCTGTTGTCTCCCTTTGCCACGCCTCTCTCTCCTTGGTCTGGGCAATCTACTCCTGGGTGTTGATAATTGACAGTACTCCTGTATCAGCTTGATTAGTCTATGTGCTACAGCCTTGTGTCATTAGTTTCCACCTCTCTATATAATGTGCCCAGACCAAGGGGAGAGTTGCTGGAGCATTGTGGATTTTCCTCCCTGTCACGTTGTGTTCCTGAGTTCCCCGTGAGTTTCTTGCATTCCGAGTGTTTCTAGTCGCGTGTTGTCTTTTGTTTCTGTATTCCGAGTTTCTTGTTAGCTTTTGTTCTTTTTGTTAGAAGTGTCCGTGCCGCTTTGAGAGCACGAGGAATATATTGTTTTGTTCTGTGTATCTCCTGCCGGAGTCTCGTTTATTTTGCCTTGTGGGTTTGTTAAATAAACCACCCATGCCTCGCTCACGTTATACCGCCTCCAGTCTCTCTCCCTCAACCTACACCACATATCATGACAGTTAGTATAATTCTATTGAAGACATTATAGAAATTTGAGGTAATAGTAATGTTAACAATAACCCAAGAACCATATACGTTCATATATTGTAGTTTTTAATTGCACCATATTTGATTATTTACATGAAGGGTATTTTATAAATGCTACTGAATACAATATCCTCACATCACTACCTCACATAATGTATTGTTGTTTACGTCTCCTGTGATAGTTCAATTACTCCTGCTCCCTTTGTTTAATAGCATAATAAGGATGGAAACGCCACTTAAGATTTTCTGTATTTTTGGTTTCGGTCAAATCGCCTTTTGAATGGGAGTGATAGGGGTACTAAAATGTTTTAAAACACTAAGAAGGCTCATCACAACAAGAAACTTTGCTCGAAGTATGACCAGGGGCTCTACACAAGGACTCGAGCATTGAGAACATTGTTTGTGTACACAGAGTTTGCTAAAGAGAAAGGTTTTTTATAACTCACCTTAGCAGTTTGTTTTTCTGGTGGCTGCTTTTTTGCCTCTTTCCCCACGTCCATCATTCACTCTGCGTTTCTCCTCATCTAAATATAGAGATACTTTTTCACTCAACTTGATGGCTGGGCCAGAGTGCAGTTTTGCACTCCTGCGGATGCAACAGCCAGTCCATTTCAGCCTACTGTCACCTGTTTTAATATGTCCAGGACTGTAACTGGCCGACCGGCCGTCAAAGTAAAATATGATGGCCAGGAATAGACCCGCCGTTTGGGAAAACCCTGACCCTCCTGATGGCCAGTCTGTCCCTGCTGTCTACCATACTGATTGTCTGTGTGTGTGTGATCAAACATATTGACACATACAAATACAATGCCTTTATGAAAATCATTAATTCTTATAAAAATACTACCACAATAGCTAGCTAAAGCAGCCATCAATATGACTATTAGGCGGCAACTCGCCAATAGTCACTCTAACCTTCTAATTTCACGTAAATCTTAACATAATATGCTGCAATTCTATGTTGTAAATATTACAGACAATCTAAATGATCAATTTACAGCACTTTGAACAGCTTTCATATTATAGATAATACCAAATATCGCTGTTGTTACAGCTGCTTCCATAGACTTCAATGTATTAAAATCACCCGCTTGGAACTTTTGAGAGACCCATGAACCACGTGACTGTAGCATTTTTTACCCTCCATTGACGCAACTCTCTCTCTCAATGGCTCTGGCCCAAACCAGAGCTGTTGAAAAACAATGGCTCTGGCCCAAACTAGAGAGAGGTGTCACAAGCACTTAAAGGGATACACTTAAAGGGACATGTAACATAAAACTACATGCAATGCACTAGGGGTGGAACGGTACATGCATTCGTATTGAATCGAAACGGTACGGGCGTCACAGTTTGGTGCATGAATTTACATGGAAAATACAAGGTATAAAAATGAATTAAACTCATGTGCAAGTTAATTAATGTAATGCGGAACTACCATTAGATACATAGGTTGTTTATGGACACCTAATCTGTAGCCCCGCTTTAGCTATGAAGCTAAGTAGCCGAGCTCCACCTACATGCAGTTTTTTGTCAGGTCGACGGTCCGGTGAGTGAGTCAGAGAAAGCAGCACTAAGGATAAGTATGGCGAGTGGTGGTGTCCCACAAGAGTTAGAGGACCCGCCGACCTCAGATCGCAAGTTTAGGAAAACTTCGGTTTCCCAGTCAGTTACAGTCATAGATTGTATATCGGTTACAGTAGTACAGGCAATAGAGTGGTGGATAAGATGAAAAAACTAGACACATGACAATAACAACACATACAGGGGAGAAACTATGACATAATGTCAGCTCTCCTGAGAGGGTCCACCGTAAAACAGTGGTTCATACGTTCATATTTCACGTAATTGCCCTTACTTATACGTTCATATTTCACGTAATGGCCCTTCTTATACATTCATATTTAATGTAATTGCCCTTCTTATACATTCATATTTCACGTAATTGCCCTTCTTATACGTTCATATTTTATGAAATTATGTTATTCAATTTAGTTCCCTCGAAACCTCATGAGAAATTTATTAGATTTAGGGATGAAGGCATTTCAACAAAGTTACAGTGCATTTTTAACTAGATGTTTTCCGTCTAGCACTGACTTTACCAAAACGTGTTTGATTTACTATAATGTACAGTACTTACTATTTTTGTGTTGTATTGTTGTCTGATAAATTGTAAGTGTGTGTTTCTCCAGATAAGATTGTCTGCTAAATCACAAAAAATAAATGACAGATAAATATGATTCATTTTAATCATCTCAACAACTTATTTCTGCAGGTGTGGAGTGGTTTGATATTCAACACAGAACGTTTGCTGGAGTCATTGTTAGCATGGACTGGACAATGGGAAACCTAATGCTAGCTGGCATTGCATACTTTGTGAATGACTGGAGGTGGCTGATCGTAGCTGTTACCTCACCTCTGCTCTTGGCTGTCATAACTTGGTGGTACCAAACCCATTTATTTTAATACTAGGTTTTATATTTGGTTTGTTTAATGTTAAAATAATACAAAGAAACGAACAAACAGCGGGCTCCAAAATAACTGGCAATGCACAAAAATACTGTAAAACATAGTATCGCTATAATTATATTGTATATGTTTTTAAATTATTGTTTGTGCATTGCCAGTCAGGGGTGCCAGTAATTATAGGCATAGTTATATAAGTATTATATATGTTTTACCAGAGATTAGATTGTGATATATTTTAGTGCAATCAAGCTTTACACAATTACTATGAGTGAAGGCCAAATTAAAGCTGAGGCAATGTTTTATCATATCCTACAGTATGTGGGGGACTTGCCTGGCGTCAACTGTATCTGTACCATTGCAGGTGGCTTCCAGAATCTGCAAGGTGGCTCCTAGCGAATGGAGATAAAGAAAAAGCCAATTTCTACCTAGAGAAATGTGCCAAGATAAACAACAGATCCAGGCGCATGGCTGACATAAAACCACAAGTACATATATTGCTCATATACAGTATATAGTGTCATTTCAGGAATGCCCCATCTCAGCAGGTCTTTCTTCTGTCTTATAAGGGTATGTTTCAATTACAAGTCATACTTTCAAGCTGGTAAACACTGTGTATTTGGTTTTCCACAGACCCTAGCCAATGCAGTAACAGTTGAAAATGAGGATAAAAAGTATGGTTTTCTAGATCTTGTGAGAACCCCAAAAATGAGGAAACTAACTATTTGCACAGGGATACTATGGTAAGTGGTGGGTAGAAAATATTACAAAGGTCAGACACAATATAATATATCTTAATAAGAAGGATGCTGCATAGTTAGTAACTTACTACTTCTTATCTTATTTTGATTAATGTGGCCAGTCCATAGAAATGGAATGGATAGAAAGGCCATTCCAATTCAAATCAATGTTGCAGAATGGTCAGAGCGGCAGCCATTTTTATGTGTACCATTTCATTGCAAAGATCTAGCGGCCTACTTCCGCATTAAACCGATTTGCGTGTTGTCACCATGACAACTAACAACAATCTGCATTTTGTTGTGTACTAATCGAATGACAACGCCAAGCAGTTCAATGACCTTTCTATCCATTCTATTTCTATGGGGCAGTCATTGATATTTCTCTGTAATTACACTTGTACATTTTACAGGTGTTTAAATTATATGAAGTTAATTTTCTTTCTGCCAACTGTAGGTATGGAGTTGCGTTTACATATTATGGTATCAGCCTGAACATTGATGGGTTTGGCATGAACGTATACTACACACAGTTTCTATATGCTGCCATTGAGATACCTGGAAAGATTTTGGTTTTTTACTTTTTAAACAAGTTTGGACGAAATCCAGGACAGGTTGGGACACTGATTTTGACCGGAGCCTGTATCTTTATCAACATATTTGTTCCTCAAGGTATTTGTCTGCAATTAATAAATATTTGTTTATGACTTAGGAAATAATACATGCATGTTTTTATTCAATTAAATATGGTCAACCATCCAAATCACATCCACCTAAATGTGACTGCATTGATAAAGAACCAAAGAACGGTAATTCATTAAATTAATTGAATTAGCATAATGGAATTAATCAAAATGTGTGCACACAAAATGTTTGGCTTCCAATTAATGACTCTGTACCAAGTTGAACATGAGTACATTGGCACAGCTAGCAAATTATTTCATATTGCCAATATTCATGGCATTATATGTCAGATTGTTATTTATTCAGAAACACAATGCTTTAATGGAAAGTATATAAAGGTAGCCATTGATGAAAAATATGAAAATCTTTATTTCAAACATACAACACTTTGATTATAAATGTGCAATATAGTTTTTCTTTGGAGGCTTTAAAATATTTGTTTGTTTTTCTAAAGGTAAAAAAATAATGTGTACCTATTTGACAATAAGTTTTCATATGATTTTCATTTGTGGCCAAAAATACCCTGGGATGTTGAAATACATAGGAAAAAATAAAAAATCACTATTTTAGTTTTTTTTCTAGACAAGACAGTAGGAATCAGAGGCTAGGCAGACGGGTAAGTAAAGGTAGACAGAGTGGACTGGTGTATAAATTGTTGACCTTCATCGGTATGTGTGGAATGTTCTCGCTTGAATACACACAACGAAATGTGAAGGTGCACCATAATAGTATAACTAATATAGTCTAATAATAAAAATGTGCAGCTGAAACGTAAAAAACTCAAAATATGTTTGCATATAACGTAATTCATGTTTTCAAATTAGTTTCCAGAGAACTTAATTTGGGAGAATTTCTGAGATGTACGGTTGTGCAAACTGTGTAGTTTCCTATTGTTTAATGTTTTTCTTTTTAACTTTGTCTTAAAGGACAATTCCGGCACAAAATGAACCTAGGGGTTAATAACACATTGGTACCGAGTCGACCTTTCTCTGGGTTATGTTTTCGTGCTAATCAAATGTGCCCAGTTTTACTGTAAACTGATAATTACCTTATAACACTAGTTGTGAGGGCATGTATGAAGTAAAAAGAAATCACTATTTAATACCACTAACAAGCCTCAAAATATCACCACACTTCCACTATAGCATAATGGATGATGAGGGTCCCTACATGCAAATCGAAGCATTGAGAACTTTGTAAGTGTACAGACATTAATTTATTAAAAAGATAGTTTAAAAGACTGTATACTATATAATGCACCTTCACACTGAAAGAGTAACCAGTAGGTTTACTGCACTAATCCCTGCACTAAAACATGTTATTCTTTGGGGGGGGTAGGAGATGGCTGGGTTTTTAAAAACGTATAGGGAAATAGTAAAAATATGTAGGCTACTGTACATACAGTGTACTTATTTATTTATGTCCCCCAAACTTTGTCGCACTGGTTCTTATGACATGGGGGCATACCGATATAGATTTTACAGTGATGTTCATCATGGTTTACAAGTATTTTACTATAATATACAAAACACTAAACATACATTTTTGTACATTTTGGCTCTAAATGACATGATGCATGAAAATCATTATCACAAAGGTTTGTGTTTTACTTGTAGCCAAGAGTCTTTTGAATCCAAAACTACAAGGCACTTTACTGTAGGAAAAGTATGACCCCCAAAATATAAACATAGTGCAGGCGGACTTCAACCCCCTTAGACCTTGAAGGGTTCATTAAATTTAAAAAAAGATTTTTGACTCGATTTAATTTCCATATGCACTGTTGTCTTGATTTGCAGTTGTCTGCGAGGACGCTAAATGGTCTTGAAACAAACAGTAGTGATTAAATTCTGAGAAGTCAAACAAGAAAATGGTGTTACAAAACATAGATTTTCGGTAGGATACACATGTAACTGTGTAGGGGCAGGGGTAATTTAATGAAAGAACATTTCCTATTTCTCACGCATTGCTATAAAATGTGTCCCTTCACTTGGTTTCAAAAGCTCAATGTGGCCATCAAGCAAGACATTTTGCCCACCCCTGCTGTAGACACTATCGTCTATTACACTCAATGTCATAATATACCTATCTGTGTGGGTCACCCCTTCAGCAGATCATCTTGCTGCCACGTGATTGGCTGATAAGGTATTTGCGTTAACCAGCAGTTGAACAGGTGTACCTAATACATACAGTATACAGTGTATACTGTATATTTACATTTAGTCAATAGTGATCATTTAACTGCAACTTCTGCACATTACCATTCAGTTAAACTATTGATTGATAACATATTGGTGTAACTTTGTGTACTCATATTCCTAAGTGTTTAGCTTCTCCTTTGCATGTTGATTTACAATTATTGTGAATTTTTTTTTGTACATGCATTTTGAGCTCTTGGTGTTGTTTGGCCACGTTTATCCTTGGATTCAATCTCCCATATGTCTTTCTTCACTCAGGTATGTGGCTGTTGCGTACCACTGTAAGTCTTTTGGGGAAATGCCTGTCAGAAGCCTCCTTCACAATATTGTTCCTTTATACCACTGAGCTCTACCCTACAGTGGTTCGGTAAGTGACCAGTAAATCTGGCTACTATATTAAAACGTTTTTAGTGATGACCAGTAGTCCCGGGGTAAAACGTTCTTGACAATTATGTGGATACATAAGCTAATAAGGCTAATAAGACTGACAATATCTTTGCTCAGTAGTGTTATGTAGATTTTGGGACACGTTGTTGAAGATATATTATTACATCATGCTGCCAAATTTTAATGTAGTTATAGGTGTTTTTTATGTTGTATACTGTAATCTTTTGCCCATATAAATTACTAGTTGGTTTGGTTTCTCAGGCAGAATGGCATTGGCTACAGCTCATTCATCGGTCGGCTCGGCGTTTCTATCTCTCCTCTGGTTGCCCTATTGGACGATGTGTGGGAGCACCTCCCAGATTTGATATATTGCTTGGTGGCTATTGGTGTTGGAACAGTGGCTCTGCTCCTTCCAGAAACACTCAATGTTCATCTGCCAGAGTTCATTGAGGATGTGGAGATATCAAGGTAGAGCAGAAATCATACTTGGTCATAATTGTAAAAAGTACAAGATAAATGAAATTTCCGGGTTCTGCTGAGTTCACAAGGTTTGGAAAGTTCCTGATGAAGACGAAAAATTACACAGTAAAAGGAACTCATAACAAAGTAGTGATCCATAAATTGACTAGAGCAAGTAAAATTCTCCCATTACCTAGTCATAGGAAATTCCCAAAACAGGTGTACCCAGATGGTTACTTTCTTGTTTTTACAACTGTACTTTTAAAATATTCAGGAATATGATTATTTTTTCCACCCTTCTACACAATTTGGTGCTCGGCACATACAGTGCCTATAGAAAATGATCATACCCCTTTGAAATAGTTACTTTTTGTCTTACAGCCTGAAATCAAAACACATTAAAAGTATTATTTTTGTTCCAAGTTTATTTACACATTCAAGAAATCATAAAACGGCAACAGTTCAGAAATGTAAAAAAAATGAATAACAATAACTTGAATGGCAGAGTTGGAAAAGTGATCAGTCCTCTTATTCAATACTTCGTAGAGCCATCTTTTGCTTTAATTAAAGCCATCAGTCTGTTTGGATATCTCTTCCTTGCAGAATTGTTCGAAGTTCAGACTGCTGTCCTTAAATCCCATCCCACAGATTTTTAATTGGATTTAGGTCAGGACTCTGACTTGGACACTCAAGGACATTCACTTTCCTGTCCTTAAGCCACTGCATAGTTTTTTTGGCGGTGTGTTAAAGGTCTTTGTTGTGCTGGAAGGTGAACCACCTGCCCATCTTTAGCTGTCTAGCAGAGAGCCGCAAGTTTTTCTCAAGAATTTGGTTGTCCTTGGCGGCATCCATTTTCCCTTCATACCTGACCAATTGCCAAGTCCCCGCAGAAGAGAAACGCCCCGACAACATAGCGTTGCTACCACTATGCTTCCCACTTTTTAATAATGCCCTGAATGGTACTAAGATGGATAGTTAAAGTCTGAAATCTTTTTTTTTCCTTCTCCTAACTTTACACAACTTTGTCCCAGATGTCAGTTGGAGAGCAATTAGCATGGTGTGTGAGCTGGGAAGTGACTGATTGTACCCAAGAAAGATTGTAATGGCGACTCTAAGGGGCTGATCACTTAAAAATTGTTCAGAATTTTTGTAAATGTTATTTTCCACTTTGATGGTGAGGGTTATAATGTATAATTGGCAAAAGTTGGATTTAATTCCTTTTCATTTCCAAGGTGTAATTTGATAAAAGGTAAGGATTTTGACAGGGTACTCTATGTTGATTTTCAATTGGCACTGTATCAAGTACACAATTCTTCAGTTTATTGGACAAACGGCCATGTACTGTAATATCTAATTGCCCCTTCTCTACTTTGCAGAGCTCAATCGAATGGTGACAGTGATGTTCCATTAAAGTCAATCACTTGAGGACAACAGAAATGTAAAAGATGTGATCACCTGTAGACACACAGAGTTTATTTGTGCAATGTGATCCTATGTGAAAAATCCTCAAAGGACATGAACAAGGTTATTAAATTAGTATTACAATATAATTGAATGATGTTTGTATGTCTTACTATGTGGCTTGGCAATAAATCTGTGTAATATACCTCTGTGTCCGTTACAGCTATCTGAAATGTATATTTTATTTTGATTTGTACACTACGCATTAAAACTGTCATAATTTGACAGTGGACATTTGTATATTAGAACATTCTTAAAGCATACTCTGTAAGAATTTCGTGCAATTATTTCAATTAATTGTAGTGGAAACTAAAATGTATTATCATATGTACATATATTGACAAGTGACAAATTAAAAAGGAAAATCCTAAATAAATGATTGGAGGGTGAGAGACCGAAGACAGTGTAGATGATAGATGATATCAGGGTAGATGATACATTGAATTTTCATTGATTAACTCTCCAGGAACCTAGGAACCGACAAATGGCAGGTTGCAGGGTACGCTTAGCATGGAAATACTCATACACTTACGGAACTTGTCCTAGACTACAGGTCATGCTCTTACGAGTGGCACTAACACTCAATCAATGAAACAAAACGGATCATGTAATAAGTACAAACATAACACAACAGACTCACTATAATGCTGTTGAACGGAAATCATGGAGGTCTTCAAAGGGAATAAGGTTTTCACAAAATGACAGGGTAATAAACCACAATACTCAACACTCGATACTCGATACTCAATAATCTCCTGCTCGCTTGGCAGCTCCTTACTTCTTCTTTTTCTTTGTTGGGTTATTGGCGGATCACAACCAACTATAGGTGCATATACCGCCAACAACTGTACCGGAGTGTGAGGCCGGTCACAGCCCACCCAATTCAACACCACCCACCACACCCTACCACCCTAGAAATTAAAACACAGCCCACTCCCCCCCACCCCACTACGTACCCTCCCCCTTCTCTTTTATCAGCTCGTGAACCATCTCCCCCGTGACATCAGTAATACCCATAAACTCCCTAGCAGCACCCACCACAACATCTATCCAAGCATTCCGACCCTTAAATTGACTACAAACATTCACCACACTACACAGAAATGCCAAAAACTCAACCCTGCCCACCACCAACCAATCCTTACCCACCACACACTCATGCTTACACGTCTCAGACAACACCACACTGTGACCACCCACACCATCCTCCAACACCGGGCCCAGAACCCGCTCCTTCTCCACCTGCACACCTACCCCTAGTCCCCCTACTCTCCGCACTGCTTCCGCATACGTGACCTTATCCACCACCTTTACCCGCTGTGCCTCCGCCACCCTCTTCTGAACCACACACCCTCCACACGCAGCACTGTGCTCCCCACCACAATTACAGCATCTCACCTTGTAGTGGAAGTTTAAAGTGTTTACAGGACAGATATGCAGATATTAGGAGCTGGCACCTGGCTGGCTACCCCACATCTATTGCTTCCTTAGAGACGCAAATACAGAGGATGAAGGGAGGTGTGAAGTATTCACCCCTCTCACTGGACCACACAGCTGAATGTAAAGACCAACTGAACTGTCTAACATGTAAGACACCAGGCAATGGACCAAATAGTTTGATATTTGATGTTTTCCTGACTGTCCCATAAAGGGAAACTTTGGTATACACATACCACTGTGTTGCACATGTCATGTTTCTCTTTACAGATAACTTATAGTTGGCTGGCCAAAATATGAAGGAAAGTTCACACTTACCATACTCATGCGCACCCCCACACCACCACACCTACCCTGCTCTCTACACACCGCCGCCACATGCCCCATACGCTGACACTTAAAACACCTCAGCGGCGGCGGCACATATTCCCTCACAAAAAAACTAAGAAACCCTAAGTGCACCCTACTCGGCAATGACCCTCCAAACTCAAACAACACCCTGGGACTCACTTTCTCTAACCCCAGTGCCCAACTGCCCATCCGTCTCGCGTCCAACACAACCCCCCCTACACCACTTCTGTCCTCCATAGACAGATCCTCCGGAACACCCGTGATCACCCCTCTCACCTTCACCGCACTCCCAGGCACCATACACCTCACCTTACCCCCATTTTACACCTCCAACTTCAGCAACTTATCCCTCACAGCCACACTAACCACCACAATAAGCACCCTCCCACCACTCAAACACCTAGCATCCAACACCCTCCCAACCTGTTCCCTAATTGCCGCAGTAAGTGACACCGGGTGTAGCAGCTTACCTGTCTGGGCCGAAAACTCCACAATCACCTTATACCCCAGAACCCCACGGCCAAGTGCCGGCCCTTCACCCTCTCCCGAACTACTCTCATCGCCCTCTTTCTTCCGTGCCCGCTTCTTTTTCCTCTTAACATACCGTGCCGAACATGGGGCCTTAACTTGTGAACAAGGGGGCCTGAACTTGAGAACAAGGGGGCCTGAACTTGAGAACAAGGAGCCCTGAACTTGAGAACATAGGGCCTTAACTTGAGAACATGGGGCCTTAACTTGAGAACATTGGGTATATGCTATGACTTTCAAAGTCACCAGATCTCAACCCAGTTAAAAACCTATGGGAGAATTTTGCAGCACCATCCTCAAAAATCCAAATGAAGGAATATCTTTTGTAAGAACCATGTTTCACCCTTCCAGTAGTGTTCCAGAGACTAGTAGTATCCATTCAAAGGTGCATTGAAGATGTTCTGGCGCCCCCTGCTGGCCTAACACATTACTGAGCCACTTTGCTTTGTCACCATTCTGTATATACAGTACATCATGTTTTATGCACAGACATTTTATGCAGTACATAATGTTAGTGTCGTTATGACATCAAGTCATTTTCCAGTGGCTCAGTGGTGGTTCCATCCCCGGTTCCTCCTGACAAAGTGTTGAGGTGTCCATGAGCAAGACACCTAACCCCAGCTATTCCCGATGAGCAGGCTAGCACCTTGCCTGGCTAACACCACCATCGATGTATGAATGTGTGAATGAATGGGTGAATGTGAGGCACTGTAAAGCGCTTTGGTGCTGGCGCGATTGGTCATAAAAAAGTGCTATATAAATGCAGTCCATTTTTTCCTGTTTTTTTTCCTGTCATGACCTGTTCACTCTTTATTACAGTATTTTAACATTTGGAATTCTGAAAACTTATACATTGGTAAAAATTCACTTGCTAAAACATTACTGATTAATGTAGATGGAGGGATACATTTAAAGTAAATTTGCTGTCAAAGATTAATGAATTTCACATATTTTAACCAACAGTGAGACAGTAGATCTGACAGACAAACTTTTGACTGGGTCAAACATTAAATATTTTTTTCTTGGATTGGCAGCACAAAGTGTGTGTGTCCTGGGCTAACAGTAATTTCGTTAAGTCTGTATTTATCATAATCAAGTGAACGACGATGAAGTTTGAACACCTGCTCGCAGATGTAAATGGATTCGGACGATTCCAGATTATGATACTTGGTATTAGTTTTATTAGCCGTTTCACTTTGCCATGTCATTTTATGTTGGGCAACTTCATAGCTGCCGTGCCCGCTCACCACTGTGACTTCCATGTTCTGGATGATGGGGGCGTCTTTGAGAACCTGACCCAGGAGCAGAGACTGACTGTCAGTGTTCCAGTACAGGAAGATGGGACTCCAAGCTCCTGTGAGATGTTCCCACAGCCCCAGTTCAACCTTCTGTCCAACTTCAATAACAGCAACCTAGCTAGTGTTCCCTGTCAGAACGGATGGGTCTATGACAACAGTACCTTCAAATCCACTATAGCTACTGAAGTAAGTTTTTCTATATCTTTGTCACAGCAAAAATGACACAATTTGGATAATAATACTTTGAAGTCATATTTTACAATTGAAGACGTGTTTTTTAAATCTGCAAAAAAAAAAGAAATTGTCAAGTTTTTTCAATATTTCTTTTTAAGGAAACATTATTTGTAGTGATATAAGTTGCAAGGTGATGTTGTAGTCATTACACATCATTGCTTGACCATTACAAATGATGCAAATACATTTAATATTTTTCTAGGCACACATTTTAGTGAATATACCTAAATATGAAAGCTATGAAGCTATGAAAGGTATGTATGGTCAGTTTTCATTAATGTTTTAAAGGCGTTGTCTGTGTACTTTCATTTTTATTTCTCTTGACAGTGGGACTTAGTGTGTCACCAGAAAGGGCAAAATAAGCTGACAGCCACCATCTTCTTCATAGGTGTAATGTTTGGAGCATTGACCTTTGGAAGTCTGAGTGACAGGTAGCTTATGATACATGAATTAATTAAAGAGTAACTGTGGATGCAGTTGCAGATTCATTCATCATTTACAACCTTTTTCCTGCAACTCTATTCATTTTACCACTAAACTCACAAGGGTGCACAGATATGTAACATATACAGGGGAAATGTCCTGTGAACTTAAAATATTAATTACGCAACCAAACAATTTTTTTGAACGACAACGCAGGGCCGGCCAGAGGCATAAGCGAACTTAACGGCTCCTTGGGGCCCGCTGGCCACCAATCGAGTGCACAGGTGTCTCCGCGTGGTGGGAGGGGGCCTTCAAATCAAATTCTGGTTAGGGCCCCCAAAAGGCTTGGGTCGGCACTGCAACAATGTAGCATATTTTTTGTTCTGTAAAAAAAATCTGTGGTGGAGATTTTTGTAGCTTCTGTGTCATTTTCTCACTAATAATTTTCATGATATATTTTTTCATCATGGCAATTTCACAATTAATTTAGAAGTGTAATTTAGAAGAGTGTTTACTCATTTACAATTTCACAACCCCCCGACAGAGAATATACACATTTGTTTCTTTCACGATCTTTTGACATTGTCTTTTTTCCCCTAGGTTTGGTAGGAAGCCAATGCTTCTGGTTTCATATCTCTCTGGCATGCTGTTTGGTGTTGGCAGTGCTTTCTCCACCTCGTTCATCATGTTTGCGGTGCTCAGGTTCTTCACTGGATTTGGTATCACTGGCATCGTCATCGTCTCTTCAGTACTGAGTGAATAAACCCACAATTTGGAAGCGCAAACACACGCTAACAGACACACACACACAAACACACACAGATATTTGAAGCACAGCCACTGGACATAAAAACAACCAATGTTGTGGCGCTCTGGATAATATGTGATACGTTATTGTCCCAACTGTTTCAGGCGTTGAGTGGGTGGATATTGAGCACCGAAAGCTGGTGGGTGTACTTGATAGCCTCTCCTGGACCTTTGGCAATACCTTGATTCCAGCCATAGCATACGGTGTGACCGAATGGAGAAGGCTGACGATAGCTGTCACCTCACCACTCGCCCTGGCCATACTCACCTGGAGGTCAGGGAGGGACTGAGCTATGGAATGGAGTGTTTCTGTGTTAGTGTGATTTACATGTTCACCTTTTCTAACAGGTGGATACCTGAGTCAGCCAGGTGGCTCATTGCTAATGGGAAGTTTGAGAAAGCTAACTTTTACATGCAACAATGTGCCCAGATGAACAAGAAGGAGGAGTTCGCATTGCAAATAACACCAGAGGTGAGTTTGGGCAATATCGTCATTTATTTGCCTTTCCTTTCCTCAACTCATGTAATTTGAGTTGGCAAGACAGTACAAACACATCTGAGCTCAGGTTAATTTCCTTCCAAATGGCTGAATGGAGTGCTTGCCTGATTGCTGAATGGTCAGTCTGTCTAAATCTGTGGGTAGGTGGTCAAATCTAGGATTAGAAATGTATTGGGGAAACTGATCTACTTGTACTTTTTTTCTCTTACCACCAGACTCTTTCTAATATCATTTTGACAAATAGAACAGACAGTACTTACAGCTACCTGGACCTGGTTCGAACCCCTAAGATGAGGAGACTGGCTCTACTAACAGGCCTGGTGTGGTGAGTATATATAAGAATGTAGTGATGCTGTGAAAAAAGTATTTTTTGTTAACAATTATTTGAACTTTTAGCTCAACTCCAAAATTGTACTACAGGACATTAGTGTACACAGTTTAGGAACTCCAATGATGCCAAGCTTGTTTCTCGTCCCTCAGGTATGGCGTGGCGTCAACATTTTATGGCATTAGCTTCAACATTACCGGATTTGGGTTGAACATATATCTAACCCAATTTCTATATGGGCCATAGAGATGCCAGCCAAACTATCAGTGTACTACCTACTGGATAGATATGGCAGGAGAAACACTGAAGTGGCCACTATGCTAGGAGCTGGAATCTGTCTCGCTATCAACATCTTCATACCCAGAGGTGAAGTGCGGCTGCTCACATCCAGAACATTTAAATAATAAAAAAGCATTATTCTTTGTAGATTGGAATGAGTAGGATGACGTCATGGTCTGATTTTTCGACAGGGGGATGTGGTAGTACCCTGTGTGCATCCCTAGGTGGCGTATAAGAAAGGTCCAGTGGGTGGGGAGGTCGACGTGTTAAAAGTAGTTTGATAGTAATTTCTTCAGATCGTGTTTGTTAAAGTCTCCAGCCCCCACAAAGACAGCATCAGGGTATGTGGTTTCGAGTTAATTCCTTGAGCGCTGAAATGCTATCGGCATCAGGCAAGATATAAACAGCCAGCATTATGACCCCGATAAACTCTCTCGGTAGGTAGTAGTGCCAACATTATTTAGCCAGGAATTCCACATGGGGCAAAAAAGCTACCCAACTCTATGACACTGTTAACATTGTACCACAGGTTTTTAGTATACAGGCAAACACCGCCCCCTTCTCTTACCAGATATGGCATTGTTTCTGTCTGCACGATGAATATCTGGGTTCAGCCATGTTTTGTAAAAACAAAAGATGTTGCAATGCCTGATGTTGATTTGGAAGGCTATCTTAGTCCTGAGACTTGCCTGCATTTACCCAGTGTTCCTTGGTTTATAGCAGAGGTGGGACCAAGTCATTGTTTTCAAGTCACAAGTCACTTTTGGCTGCAACAATAAGAACCCAAATGTTCATGTTGCCTTCAAAATAAAGGTCTGCAGAGTTTCTATAGTTTTAGTTTGTATTATGTAAGCTACATTTTCAAAGGTAAAATCGATGTGTTGGAAATTATAAAGAGGAACATTTTCTCTGCAGACCTTTATTTTGAAGGCAACATGAAAAATTGAAGTCTTATTGTTGCAGCAAAATGTGACTTGAAAACAATGACTTGGTCCCACCTTTGGTTTATAGTCTGTGGTGGCCTGCTTGCGTCGAGGGTTAGAGTTGTGGTGAAAATGTTCTTCATACGCAGTGTGTGGTCATGTTTGGCCCTCCTCATGTCCTTCTTTAGGATGGCCCTGGTTGAGCTGTAGACCTCCGCGACACCAGAACTGAAAGAGTCTGGTGCATTCAGTAGGATGCGGACCTCCCTGTTCATCCAAGGCTATTGATTGGGGAAGGTTCACATCTGTTTGTAGGTGGTGACACTGTTGGTGCATGTACTGATGTAGTCCAGAATGAAGGGATAAAGCTCAATTTCCGTTTGGGAATCCCCTAACAGTGGCGAACAGGCTCCAATCTGTATGTCGGAACTGGTGCTGTAGTATAGACTCCGCCCTCTCTGGCCACCCGTTTACTGTCCTCACTGATGGTTTGACACGTTTGATGAGGAGGGTGTATTTGGGGAGTAGAAACAATGAGAGGTGATCAGACTGTCCTGCGTGGGGGAGGGGAGGCTTTGTAAACATCAGCATCATTTGTAAAGACATGGTCCAATGTTTTGTCTCCTCCGGTGGGGCAGGAGATGTTTTGGTGGGATTTGGAAAGAACAGTTTTCAGATTGGAGTGGTTAAAATCCCCTACAACTATAAAGGATCCATCCGGTTGTGCAGTGTTATTTGCTAATAGAAATCTGCAGTTCTTTTATTGCCAGCTTAGCATTAGCATCCGGAGGAATGTAGGCTGCATTATTAACATTACATGTAAACCTCCTGAGCAGATAGACAAGCCTACAGTTGATCATTAGATACTCCAGATTGGCAGAGCAGTGGCTTTCAGTACAGACCATGTCTGTGCACCAATCTTTGTAAACATTTACGTAGATACATATTAGATCTCGGTGGTATTATCATTTAGTACCGAAGGCTCTTGTCCAGCTTGTGTCTGACAGGATTCAAACATTGACTTGAATGAGTTGGGGATTTTAAACCTGTCTTCCCTTTCAGAGATGTCCGTTTTGAGGACAGCGGTGGCAGTGCTGGGGAAGGCTTTCTCGTCCGCGTCCTTTGCTACCCTTGTGTTGTACTGCTCTGAACTGTTCCCCACTGTGGTCAGGTACGTCCTCTGTCTCCTGCCTCCTCGCTTTTAACATACTGTACGCCTGGCGTGGCCATACCACTATTTGTTCCTCCTCTTCACTTTCCTGGGATCATTTAATTCAGAACAAACGCTAAAGGAGATGGGCCTTGAGAGACTGGAGGACGGGCTTTCAAATGAACAGGGTAAACTACAGGCGGGTGAAAGCGTGTTGTGCGTGTCTCTCTCAGGCAGAACGGCATGGGCTACAACTCATCCATGGGTCGCCTGGGAGTGTCTCTGGCCCCTCTCATCCTCCTGCTGGATGACGTGTGGAGGGATCTTCCCCAGGTCATCCTCTGCTCTATAGCCCTGGTAACAGGCCTGGTGGCCAGGATGCTGCCAGAGACAAGGGGCTGTTGTCTACCAGAGACAATCGAGGACATAGAGAAAAGGCCGACAGGGTATGTATAATGTATCCTCTGGGATTTGGACACTTAGTCTGGAATTTAGTTAGAGCACGTTATAGAGCATATTATGTAGCACATTATAAAGCACTAGACAGTTCACAATATGGATTTTATAGGCCAACATGCAGTTATCACTCTCCCACGGCGTGTTTTTTCTCAGTTAATAATTAATCATTTCAGTTTGTGTGCCAAGCAATGTACTCAGTAGTAGGTTTCGCAATAAATCATCCTTGACCTACGATGCAAAGCTCTGCATATGTTACGAGCACCGGCTGATACCCAGTGGACAGATTTGTTACGGGAACCAGATGATACCCAGTAGACAGATTTGTTACGGGAACCAGATGATACCCAGTGGACAGATTTGTTACGGGAACCAGATGATACCCAGTGGACAGATTTGTTACGAGAACCAGATGATACCCAGTAGACAGATTTGTTACGAGA
>JACXGM010012843.1:0-23611 GCA_016801145.1 Umbra pygmaea
CACACACACACACACACACACACACACACACACACACACACACACACACACACACACACACACACAGGGAAAGACAGAGAGACTAGGAAAGAAAGAGAAGTAAATTCTTCGACCCTGTCGAAGATTTGTGTCATCGGAAATGTGTGGACAGATTCAGAGTGTGTCTGTGTGTGTTTGTGTGTCTGTGTATGTGTATGTGTATATGTGTTTGTTTCTATGCGTATGTGCGTATGTGTGTGTGTGCTGGCAAGTGTTTGTGAGTGTGGATGTCAGTAAGTGTGGTTTTGTGTATTTGCGTGTGTGGTTGTGTGTATGTGTATTGTCGGGGACAGCCCCACTGACATGAATAAATGACCAGCAGGACAACACACCCATGATCACTCTGAGTTGTCTGCATCCTGAGCCAGCGGCAAATTACAACCCTTAACTTCCCTACGACATGCTGCTCCACAACACGTTAGCTTACAATCCCAAGCCAATATATTCAAAGAAAAATGCTTGGAAGGAAAAGTCTCTTGTAAAAAACACAGTCCACTAACCACCGTTTTCTACAAAGCCTGTCCTCTGAAGGAGGTCCTGTGTGTGTGGTCTAAATGGTACTCTACTCCATACAGGCTCAGAGGTAGTGCAATAGGATAGGGGGCTATTTGGAACATATCCTGTTTGCATGCTGGGAGGCTGAGTCCATCACAGACTGGGAGGAAGCTGCTGTAGTCCTGTGGTGAGGTTGCTATGTGGATAAACAGTTTGGATGTTCAGGTCATTACGTTCCACACTGACACCACTCATTTGTAGTACCAGCTTATAATTGCTAATTACAGGAGAGCCTGTTTGCCTACGCTGCACTGACTTCCTAGTTCTGTCTGACAGAAACAGGGAGAGGAACCACTTAGAACCCAACAGATACTACCACACCAACACAACAAGAACACACAACTAGAAGTTAACACACGCACAAACACGCACACACGCACAAACACACAAACACACCCACACACAAACACACCCACACACAAACACACACACACACTCTAGACCTCAGGTCCAGTTGGTAATGGAAACCTTAGGTCTTGCCTGGTAAAGCCATAAAGAAATGTCAGGAAAGAGGCTGTTTTAATGTGAGTCCCCATGGAGCATAGATGTGTGTGTGTGTACATGTGTGCGTACGTGCATGTGTGTGTCCCTACCTGCCCTGCATGTTCAGTCACCCATGGGGAGACACACCAGAGGCTATTAGGAAGATGGATGTCCCTGAAGCCCATTATGTTTCTCCTAAAGCGGCCAGCCATCTGCCCCGTTGCCCAGGCCAGACCCCAGGGACCCCCAGGCTGATGGGTCAGAGACTATGGGCTCTGACTGCTGACAAACCTACAGTCATCTAAATCAATTCCAATGTGTGCAGCTCATCAAGTCAAGGTCAAACTGGGGGATTTCTGGAGTAACTATGTCTAACGCAGGTTAGAGTGAAAGTCGATCAATGTATGTGAACACATTGGGTTTGACGTTTCAGACCGCGAGGCACTTTGACTCAAACAGCCACCTAACGTTCTGTGAAACAGTACCACAAGAATAAAACACACTTCTGCCGGACAGTCATCTAATGATCTGTGAATCAGCACGACATGAATAAAACACACTTCTGCAGAACAGTCACCTAACGATCTGTGAATGAGCACGACGTGAATAAAACACACTTCCGCATGGCTCTGTTGGACCCTGAGCTTATGAAGATGTCAACGTTGCACGCGTACCACGAGGAGCAGGGCTAATGGATTTGCTGCTCCAAAGCTAACCGAGGAGACGCTGTTCCTCTGGAGTCCGATAAAACACTGGTCAACTTGGCGAAGAAAGCAGGAATGTTTTCCATCCTGTCTATTCTGAAACCTCATCCATCCTTTCATCCCTTTCCAGAGTCTTCCCTCTCCTTCTGCCGTTTTCTGAGTTTCCAGGCATGGAAAACAGCAGGAGGATCAACTTCTCTGTATCAGAATGCATCTGAGATTCAGGAGAAGAACTTGAAGAATGTGGTTGATTCCACTCCACCATATATCTTCGTCTAGTTGTGGTAACTGGGTGTTGGTGTGACGCCCTGTCTGCAAGAACGACAGCCATGCAATAGAAGAATGGAACAGATTGAAACCACAAAGGCAGAGCATCCCGACACAACACCCCCTATTTACTGGCAGACAGCAGCTTTTTTCATACTGTATTTGGCATTTATCTCTTTCAGGGTCCTATCAGAAAAGTCTATAGAAATCTACAGTTAAGAAACATACACACAGAAATAATAGAAGTGATTGGGAGAGAGGAGAGATGATGTGTCCTGGGGGTACAGAGCGCTCTATCTAGAAGCTTCCAATGGTGTGGACAGAGAAGGATATAAGCTGTCACCAGTGTGAGGTTGAAGGCGATTACTTCCTCTTGTTATCAGAGGACCTGTTTTCTCTATACACAGGAAGTATTCCAGAGGAGGATAGTCTCGTTCTATTTTCTACCTGTGAGTTGTTATTATTCAGTCCCAATAAACAAGATCAGCAAGACCGAAGTGCATGAGGCCAAAAGCTTCCTGAACACAGTGGAACTGTAGAAAATGTCCGGCGCCAGCTGCGGTCGACTGGGTCTGCAGGTCGCAGTGGCCCATGACCGGATGAAGAATGGATGGAGACCAAGCCACTGAAGAACCCCATTAGAACACAATGGAGAAAGAGCAGAAAGAGTCCTCATGTTACCTGGACTAGAACAATGTAGGCCTCTGTCACAGAGAAGGGGACGCAGAGAGAGAGAAAGGCTGTTCTCTGCTGTTTAACTCATTGTCCTATTGATAATCTTGATTATTGTTGTAGAACAATGTCCTATTTTAAATAGATTTTATTTCCTGGGAATGGATTGCCAATTAGTACATTGCAACGACATGCTAATAAAGTAATCTGAATTCAATTAAGGGGAAGACAAATTTAGAAAAGGCTAGATAGACAGAGAGTGAAACGGACCGAGATGAACAGAGATAGATTAGTGAAGTCAATGAGAAAGATGAATCATGTCATTGAACAAGCTCACTGAGAGGAGGGAGACCCAATGGGTTGTGTCAATAAGATCAGTAAGGTAAGACTGGTGCTTCCTTCCCTGCACAGTCCCCTGGGATGGGAGGGTTAAGACGTGGAGAGAGACACACACCCACCCTAAGCCTGTCATTCATCACTCTGACCTCTGACTGAATGACATAATATCTTGGAGTATAGAGTAGTAACTGCCAGAGGAGGATGTCAGAGGATTGTAGAGATCCCAAGTCCCCGGATTTTGCAAGGTCCCGATTGGAGGAATTTGCAAATGAAGCTGTAATTGTAGTCCGGAGCTGGAAGTTCGGAGGAGAAATGGGGAGGCTGAAGAGTCAATGGTGCAATAAGGCTCCATACTCAAACTACACACAGACAACTAACTGGTCACACTGCCAGCAGAATATTACCTATTGTGAAGGGAGGGACAAACCAAAAATGGAGGGAGACAGAAAGGGAGAGAATTGGTGGGGGGGTATATCATGAAAACAAGAGTAGGTTTGTTTTTGAATTTTGTGACCTGTCTTCTGCACAGATCCCTGAAAACATACCAAACTGACTGAGAGAAACAGAAAAGGTGAGGGAGAGAGAGGAAGAGAGAAGAGGAAGAGAGAAGAGATAGAGGAAAGAGGAGAGAGAGGGAAGAGAGAGAAGAGAGAGAGGGAAGAGAGAGGAGAGAGGAAGAGAGAGGGGAAAGAGAGAGGAATAGGATGGAAAGAGAGGAATGAGAGGGGAAGAGAGAGGAAGAGAGAGGAGAGAGAGGAAAGAGGAGAGAGAGGTAAAAGAAAGGAAGAGAGAGAAAGAGAAAGAGGAAGAGAGAGAGGAAGAGAGAGAAGAGAGAGGAAAGAGAGAAGAGAGAGAGGAAGAGAGAGAGGAAGAGAGAGAAGAGAGAGGAAAGAGAGAAGAGAGAGAGGAAAGAGGAGAGAGAGGTAAGAGAAAGGAAGAGAGAGAAGAGAGAGAGAAGAGAGAGGAAGAGAGAGAGGAAGAGAGAGGAAGAGAGAGAAGAGATAGGAAAGAGAGAGGAAGATGGAGGAGAGAGAGAGTAGAGGAAAGAGAAAAGAATAGGAGGAAAGAGAAGAAAGAGGAGAAAGGAAAGAGAGAGGAGAAAGAGAGAGGGAGAAAGTGCTGGAAAATGTTCGTGGAAGCTTATTAGTCTGTTAAACAAGCCTATCACAGTTGTGCCATCCCAAACTAAACCCCTGCTTTTCATTCAAACTCCATGTCCTTTAGCTATGAACCAAAACCTCAAATAGAAACAGATTTAAAATGTATGTTGAGTGATAATAACAGGCCAAGCTGTGGAACAATCCATAAGTGGAAGACAGAACATAGCCTAGAGTCATGTACATATACCTGCTCATATCCCTATGTTTAGCTGGTTGATTTACACCTCAATGTGTAGTACACAGATCACAATGAGATCCCACAAAAGACTTTGAAGGACACGAGTGCACATGTTTGGCTCGACACGGTGGTGAGGCAGGTACTCAGAGAACAAGAAGACGCATGTTAAACATGAAGCGTGATTTCCTTGGGTTAATTATGAACAAGAGCCATTAACAGCCATTCACCTGGGGCCTAGATCACAGTGAAGGAATACATTGAGGAACGGCCTGGAGAAATCATCTCTGTCCTTACAGAACATCTGTCAGACAAAAGGATGTCTAATTCTTGGGGTTTGGTAGCAGTGTGTCCTTTGGAATTTTCAGTAGCTGTGGGGGGATTTTTGTCGGGGAGAGGGGTGTTGTTGTCTTCTTACCAGCCAAAAATGTTGTTACCTAGTAACTCAGCTGTCGTTTGAAAAGTCTTACTCCAAAGTGTGGTGTCACTTTGAAATGAACTGCGTCACTTCAAGCCATGATGAGATTGACTGGTACCAGGACAGCGCTCATACAGGCACAGCAATCTCAATAACCTTAAGAACAGAGCTAAAACACAACAGCATTGTAACCCCACATGATGTCGAGGTGACAAGCAAAGTCAATTCACATGTCTAACAACATATTAAGGTCTGGATTTTTGTGTTTCTATTTTGTTGGCGTGGCAGCAATGGTTTTGCTCTGGCGCAGCGCCACGGCCAAATAAACGCAGCGGAAAAGCTGTTTGGTATAGCCTCTTAAAGACTTTCCATAAATGTATGTTTCTTTTGACCTATATATATTCTTGTTTATAAGGGTAATGGTTTGTCAAACGAACAGATTATTAACAGTTGTCATTAAAACCTGACATAACCTAAAATAGTCCAGTAGCGAAATTGGGCATACACGCAGGGTTGTAAAACAACCACAGAAGAATGCTAGTGCCAGTAAGGCACCGGGCCACTGCTTTAACGCACTCCCAATGACACTGTTTGAGATGTCCCAATAAAAGTGAATTTACGGGCCCTCTGTCCTCTTAAAACAAATAGGAGGAAGACATAATTTACCCTAGACGTGCGTAGAGAAAGCACCTATCAGAGCTTTCATTCATATTTACAGTAAGCTGGGAAAATGCCCATATGTGTTCTGATGGAAAGACATGCTTTAAACACTGAAAATCTTAACAGGCTGAATAAAGGATATAGAGTTAGGGGGAGGCAGAGGTGAATAGGAGAGAAACATGGGGCCAAAAAGACACTTCAGGCTTGACATTTGTTTAGAAGTTAAACCATTTTTGCTGCTCTCTCTGCATGTATCCAGGATAAAGGCCTAGTTTACACCACAACGTTTGGAGCATTTTTAACTTAGGCTCGTTCTGACTAGTGTGGAGAAGATTTACACACGAAGCTCACTAAAGACACACTTGGTCTAAAAGGTAGTCACATTCCGAATTGCACTGGTACCATTGCAGGAGAGCGGTTTACTCCCAGACACAGGAAAAGAATCAGAAAGGCACAGTATCATTGGTACAGTAGTCTGACAGGGAGCATTTGCTGAAACATACGCAGTATCACAACTTGGCATCTCTGAAACATTCTTTGAGTAGCAGAACACCAATGAAAGAATTTAACGTACCAGGTAAGATGAGGGCTACCAAAGGGTTAATAGTGAAACAGTAGCTACTACACATACAGCGGCTACAGAATCTAGTTATAGTAAAAACAATGCAAGGTAATAGTTTTACTTTTGGTACACAAGTGTTCTATAGATTGTTATGAATACATGGTTTTGTTTGGATCAACTGGAACAAAGATAATAAAACATTGGGTATAGAACACATTCTTTTGAGCCAGCAACATCGCTCCCTGTATTCCACTGATTTGCTTCTAAAGCTAAGCAGGGTCGAGCCTGGTTAGTCCCTGGATGAGAGACCAATGCTGCTGGAAGTGGTGTTGGAGGGGCAGTAGGGGGAACACTTCCCTCTGGTCTAAAGATCATTCCCAGTGCCCCAGGGCAGTGATGGGGACATCTGCCCTGCGTAGGGTGCCGTCTTTTGGATGGGACGTTAAACGGGTGTCCTGACTCTCTGTGTTCACTAAAGATCCCATGGCACTTATCGTAAGTAGGGGTGTTAACTCCGTTGTCCTGGACACAATTCCATTCTGACCCTCATACCATCATGGCAACCTAATCATCCACGGCTTTCAATTGGCTCATTCATCACCTTCCCTCCCCCCACTTCACCCCAGGCCGTTGCTGCAAATGAGAATAAATTCTCAGTCAACTTGCCTGGTAAATGAAGGTAAACGAAACTAACTAAATAAATGCTGATCAGTACACGGATGAGATGAACCAGAAGTCATGCTGTATGTATAGTGATAACCTCATAGCTCAGTGAGGTCAGAGGAATGACACAGTACCATGATGGAGTTTTCACACAGATAAGGATGCCTTCTGATCTCAAATGTCTCAACTCTGCTTGTGCCTCGGGATTTTTACTAAATCCTTTCTGCTCATCTTCCTCATATTCCTCTCTCTCTCTGTGTCTCCATCGCTTGCTCTCTTTCTTTTAACCTCTGTTTCTCCATCGCTTGCTCTCTTCCTTTTAACCTCTGTCTCTCCACCTCTCCGTCTCAGGCGGTTATGCGATCCCTCTTCTCAGGAGAGATTCTTTGTGTTTGTGGTCTAATGGCTTGAGCCCAGGAGGGACTAGCGGCCCACCCAGCGATAAAGCCTGCTGGCTGGGTCAGGAGCAGCCTGTCTGTGGCTCTGGCCTGGAGCAGTGTAACTGCGTGTGGTTTCACTGCATCCTACACTGACCTGTAGGGGGCAGTATCTCTATCCAAATTTTGCATTACTTTTACTTAAACGAGCTGTTGTCACATCATCCTACGGGGTTCAGCTATGCTTGTGCTGAAAAGACCTGTTCAAATATTCTCCATGGCAGGGGTATTCAAATGTTACCATACAAAATAAAAAATGTTTTTGAGGACACCTTTACCACATTTTTAACAAGCATATTTGCAAAGCTGGATGAGGATTTTGTGGGAAACTCCCATGTCACAAATCAGTGGGTTTAGACTAGAAGTCAGCTAGGCCAGGGTGATAGAACTTTATAGAGGTTTCTGTTACACTACTCTAGAACTATTCTAGGATGTTCACTAGAACAAATTGAGCTGTTTAATACACTAGCACAAAGGGAGGCATGGCTACTTTTTGGCTAAAGTGAAAGAAATGGCGAGTTTCAGTAATGTTACAAGCTCAGAGGCCCAGACAGAGAGAGAGTGAGAGAGAGCAATAAGGTGGAATGTAAGTCAGAAAGACAGGGTCAAAGCCAGATAAACACTTCTGTTCATGGTTCATAGGCTAGGTGTGTTTGAGGTGTCTTTGATGAGTGGTCATTGATGAGTGGCAGATGCCCAGAGGTTTTAGTGGTGAACTAGAAGCCAGGGAGAACGTAATGCTAGAGAACAAAGACTAGTGAGTCTGTGGCCATGCAGGGGAGCCGAGGGCAAAGTCCAAACCACTGCACCCCCGTAGGGAACAGCCATAATTTACACAAACCACAAACTTTATCAGCCTTACCTGAGCCAGAGTAGACCTCAGACAAGTCTTAGATAGACTCCTGCAAGGGCTGCTGGGAACAGGAAATGGGAACTGCCCTAGCCAATGGCCCTCCCAGCTGATCTGTCTGGACCTGTGGTCCCTGAGTTCCTGACCAGGCTGCCCTTCACACTGCCTGAACAATATAGGCCTGTCTGCTGGGGTGGAGAGGGAGGGACGACAGAGAGGTCATGGAGCAATAGAGCAGGGTTTCTGGGTGATTGATAGGGTGGTGGAAAGGGTTTTAGTAAATCTAGGTTAAGGTTAGGCCTCTGCATCCCGCCACAAGATAGTTTAGTCAGAGTGGGTGGTGTATTGGTGTTCGGGGGGCTAAGTCTCTGCCAAGACAAGCTATTGGGGTGGCACGGTTCACAAAACCCACGGTTCGGATCACGGTTTTAGGATCACGGTTTTCGGTTCTGTACGGTTCTTGTTGTTATTTTTTCTTTTAATCTTAACACTCCAGAAATATACTACAGAATATGATATATAGCTTAATTATCCACAATTTAGGATACAGTATTAAAAGATAGTTATATCATGTAATCATGCCTGAACGGAATTTGAAATATAACAATAGAAATATCTTGCATTTATCAAACTTCAGTGTAGCTCTTACATTAATACACGTGACGTGACCTTCAACATGACCCCTGACTTTCCCCGGACCTCCTGCACGAGGCAGCACAAAGTGGCATAGCTTTGCCCAGGATTTGGGTAAAATAAATCAGATTATCTATCCTGCCATGACGCTTTCCAGCACGTCGCTCTCTCTCTCTGCAGATTGGGCTCTCTCTCTGTGCAGTTCAATCTTGGAAGTATAGTTGGTGAGTGTAATCATCCCACACATGATCTGACTAATGGTTTCCGTGTTGGATGAGCAGTGTGAAAAAATCATCTAACTGGGTGACATGTGGTTGGATGAACCATGTGAGCGCCCTTCACCATCCCGCATCTGTCAAGGAGTTGTGGAGCTGCCGACAAGAGCGAAATGGAAAAGGAAAAATGACAAAAAACAAAGAGTGGGTGGTGAGTGGTCTATTATCTGACCTATGTAGCACACACGAGAGATTGGTTGATCTGTGGTGGGGGGGAGCTGGGAAGGTTTCTTCATGTTGGAGAATGTTGAGTGTTGGGTGATGAAGTGGTTTAGGGTTGGATAAATTAAAGATGGAGGTGATTCAGGGAGGTTTCTTACTTCTGCCCTGACACAATTAAATTATTGTATTTACTTAACAGGATTTAGGAGGTTTGTGTCAAAAATGAATTGTGTTATAATATAAACTGGTAAAATACTATTAACATAAGTTAACGGGATAACTCTAGCACTGACACAAAAATCATGCTTAGTATGTATCATAAACATATAAACATTCTGGTCTAAACTGATATAATATGTTAGCCTGCTAGTTACTATTTCAGCACCAGTATGTAATAAGCTAGCTTTCGCTGCAACATTTTCACTGTCATGTGTCCTGCACTGGTTAGCAGCAGCATCCACACACAAATTTGCTATAAGATTCGAATGGCTGTCATAGCTACATTATTAGCTAGCATACACATTTCCATTCTTGTAAAACAGAAAATGCAGCCCAAAACTCAGTAACAGTAGTACAGACGTCCTTTGTATTTCCGCATTAAAATGAACATGTCACATCATTATTAAGGACAGCTTGTGTTAGCTTTAGCTCTGGTTGGCCACCTTCCTGAAAACAATGCCAGGAAACTGTAATCATTTTCAATTTTCTTCATTTTCAGTAATCAATCTGACTATAATCACCTAATGGTATAATGCCGTCAAGTATGATTTCATAATCATGACTAGATCGATTCCAAATGAAATAAGCTTGGACACTACCTAAACTTTTCACCCAAAGCAACAGATTATATTTCAGCAGAGCAATTCTTTGTCTATTGACAAACTTTGTTCGCACGTTCCTTTCCAGTTGCAAAAGTAAAAAAAATGGTTTCTTCCTACATAACATCTATAAATACCAACCTAATGGACTTAATTGTGTACTATGCATTTTTATTATTATGTACTTTGTTTATACATTATGTAAAGGCTTCGTAAATGTTTCCCTGAAAACTGTTGTGTCAGCTCTAATTAAGAGGCCTATATCTAGTATATCTTTGTATTTGCATGGTGGGAAGTCTTTCAGATATTTATCCTAAATGGTGCGAGGTAGCAGTGCTCCAGTTTCACACCGAGCTATGGCCACAGAGAGCAGCTGTGTCAAAGGGCCAGGGCCTCATGGGCCATATTAGGACGCTGATCCCCCAATCAATCAACGCTCAGTTAGAAAGGATCCATAACAAGGAGGCTATGGAGCCCTCCAAAGGCTTATCTGAACATGTGTGTGTGTGTACTGGGTTACCCTTCAGAAAAACCTCTGTCTGCACGATGGAAAAGCCTTTGTTTTTTCTACCTTCTTAGAGAATACATTTCTCATGAGTTTACACCATAGGTCTGAACATATACACACAAACACACACGCAACCACACGCACACCATGTTATGATAGGGCATCGAGAGAATTCTGTTAGATTCAAATTTTTTCCGTTAAATAGCAACATGTTACAGACACCAGGCTCCAAAAGGAGCTTTTCTTTAGGAAGTGCTAAATGGCAGGAGTTAATGTAAAACAATATAAATCAACTATGGTGGGCAGCCCTGTAACGCACCACGCTGTTGACACTGGCAGTGAAGTATGAAAAGTTGTAATGAACAATCAAACTGTACTCTGTATCAATTTAAAATTTTACTCACTAATTGGCTGGTAATGTATAGTATAAAATTATCAAGGAATCCAAATAAATGAGTGATTTAGTGTATTTATAAAGGAGCTTGATAATCAAGGTGTCTCGACCACAGTTTGTATAAGCAGCGTTTCTGTGACTAAATAAATAATTCAATTAATAATTTGTTTAATTTCAACGGATCCTGACACTGTGTGTGTGTGTGTGTGTACACTTACATCTACAGTCACAATCCTGCTAATAAAAGTATAAGATCTATACTCCCACAGATGGACTGATGGAAAGTAATGGAGAGAAAATAATGAAATTTAAACAATCTTTTATTCATATTATTGTTGTTATAATAGCTATAAATGTGAATCCCATTCCCACTACTATTTGCATTACTGTTGCCTTACAGCCCATAGTCCAACACGTTATTATATGTACGGTACATTTGAAGATGTAAGATACATAACTTCCCCTGTTGAGAGAAAGACAGAGAAAGAGGGAGACAGAGAGAGAGATTATCATCTTATTATTATTATTGAGATTATTATGTATTATTATTGTTACTGTTTTATTTTGTTATTTCTATTATTCCTGATTCACTGTATCACTATTGCTGCCTGTAACCTTTGCTTTGGCAATAATGTCAACCACCCATTCCTGCCAATAAAGAACCTATTGAATTGAATTGAGAGACAGAGAGAGAAAGAGAGAGAGAAAGAGAGAGAGAAAGAGAGAGAGAAAGAGAGAGAGAGAGACAGAGAGAGAAAGAGAGAGAGAAAGAGAGAGAGAGAGACAGAGAGAGAAAGAGAGAGAGAAAGAGAGAGAGACAGAGAGAGAAAGAGAGAGAGAGAGAGAGTGAGGTCCTTATACCTCAGCTGATAAGAGTTGCATGGCACTTGGAAAGAAACACAAAGAACTGGCTATACAAAATTTGACCCACCAAAATGTATGGATAAATAATATCCTTGTCAGTTACATAAAAATGTGAAGGCAAAAAGACCAAGTGAAAATAGGGGGCCTGGGTTCCACTTTACCAAACAATAATTCATAATATTAAGAAATTAAGAAATGCCAGCTCATTTTAGGGCTCTGTTCACAAACAATAACAGGCTACAACAAGCCCCAGGCTAGAAACACAGACCAGCCAAATCATGAGAAAACAAAAAGACACTGGAAAGAATCAACCAAAAAACTGTCAATTGGCATGTTACCCTAAACAGAGAGTACAGAGTAGAGTCTGAACCCTATGACTGACCCAAAACCTTGAAAAAAAACCTTGACTATGTACAGATTGAGTGAGCATGGCTTTCCAACAGCAAGACGACACAGCCACACCGCCCCCAAAATTAGGTGGAAATGGAGCTGCACTTCGTAGAAAAAAGGAAGATGTGGAGCACAAACCACTTTGCAAATGCTTATCTCCCCATGGCTTTCAATTATTTGCATATTGTTACAACAAAAGTAATAACTAATTATAAAACATTAAAAATGTCTTTACTCAAAATTGTGTGTTGACTTATTTGGAATTTCAGATTTTATAATTAGTTATTACTCAATAAATAAATAATCAGAGTTCAATCAGAGCTAAATAATCAGAGTTTATTTCACTATTATTTATTATTATACATTTTTGTCTTCTTTCCACAAAATTATTTTCCAAGCCTACAGAGATCCTTTGTATTGGACCGATAGACAGAGAGAGAGAAATTCACAGAGAGACCTGTTGACCCATTGCCATGAAAAAAGGCAAACCAATGGAGAAAAAACACAATTATAAACATAACCAAAATTAATCTCTTTATATTCCCATGTCATTTATACTCAGATACATTGTTATAAGACTGCACATGGCTTATATTGTAACATTGCAAATGCCTCTATACTTAATTTTTTTATGTGTAATATCCTATGATTTCATGTATTTCTTTTCAATTATTATTTCCCTTCTAATATTTATGACTTTTTACTTGGTTTTTAAAACTGAATTGAGAAAGAGACAGCAGGAGCTGTAGAGACAGAGAGAGCACACATCAAAAAGATCGACAAAGTAGTCAGTCATTTGGGAGAAATAGAGGGCAGAGGGGATCTGTCTTGGTTTTACCCACTCTCTATCATGCCCCATGAGGCTGGGCGGCTGGGGGTAGGGTGTGGAGAGGAAAAGGGGGAAAAAAGCGGAGATATTTTGTAATTGCTTTTTTTTCCAGTGTTGAGAGAATTCAGGAGGGAGAAAGCTTTGGGAAAGTTAAACAGGACTGACAACTAGACTGCAGTGTTATTAATCTTTTGAAACAGCAGAAAAGGCTCTGCTATAAACAGGCTGAGATGTAGCCTTTGGTCTGTACCGGAGACACCTTTCATATATTCATACTCACCAGCCAAGTCAAGTCTGTATACATCACCCTGTCTCGTAAGAGGAAAATCACAGACCAGAAATCTTGTTGGTTTATATTCAACTGATGCTCTGTTGATAAGGGGGGACCTATTACTGCAGTTTCACACATTATTAATGCATGAATGGGACTTCTTCTGTCCTTTGTGATTGTTTGTTCATCAGGTCCACCGGGACATCAGAAGGAGTCCGTGAGCATAGTCACTGACTTCCTTCCAGCTCACTTCAGCCGGGCCAATCAGACTTGAGAAGACCAGAAGAGCTTATGTCCAGTGCTGGCTACATGTACGTGTGATCGGAGTTAAATTTGGGCTCTTTATGTCTTGTTCTGAGGTGACCACTACATCCTACATCCTCTAAAAAACCTTCTCCCTCTCCTCCTGAAATAGGGGGATGGTCTCTGGAAGGTCACTCCTGTTCCAGAAGGGGCTGAGTTTTGTACATGGAGACATTTTTCCTGCTCGTGTGTTTGTTCTGGCCTGTGAAAACATCTCTGGGGAGAGAGCAAGAGAGAGGAAGAGAGAGAGAGAGAGAGAGAGAGGAAGAGGGTGAGAGAGAGAGAGAGCGAGGGATGAGGAGAAGAGATGTGTGAGGCCAGGCGCCTGCGGCAACCGACATGACTGACAACCAGCCACCGCAACAACGGGCATCATTGTCCCCCCTTCAAACCCTCCTCACACCCCGGCCACCCGCCCTCCAACCCCCTACCCGGATAGGGGGCAATACCTCATCCCCAGGATTGTATTACCCCAGATTCCAGGTGGTCCCTGTAAAGGAAGTCAGGTTAAAAAAAGAAGAAGAGAAAACACTGAGCGGTTATTAAAAGCTGTGAATGAACACTTCCATGTTATACGGTACAGACAGGCCTTACTGATGAAGAGGAGCAGCTACTCCATAATACCATGATACACGGACAGGAAGCTAGATGTTCAGCGACTGCCACATAGTTATTGGACAGATAATTATCCAATCCTGCTCCCCTAAGCACATAAATAGCCCTCCCCACACTCCTACACCATCCCTCCATCACCCCTCAATTCCCACTCCATCCATTCATGAGGTTTCTTTTTATTTAATTTCACCTTTATTCAACCACGTAGGCTGATTGAGAAAAGATTCTCATTTGCAAGGGCGACCTGGCCAAAATATAGCACAATGGTTCAAGAAAACATGAAGTTACACATAAAATACACAAAGAACAAAATACTGAATGCAGGATACTCAAAGTTTTCAGTAGAAAGTCTAATGACTTACTCAAGTCAGTTTGAGTAAGTCAGGTCTGTTTAGAGAGATTGGTCAATATGTCAGCAGAAGTGACAGGGCAATAACAATGGATCAGTAACAAAAGAGCATAACTGTGCAAATGAGAGAGTGCAAAACAACATACAAAAATATAACTGTGGAGATAAATGGTGTCTGGTCTAATCCACAGAGAACCCAGTGATGCTATGCTCTGTCCTGTGGGTCAGTCAGGGTCTGCTTGACAGGTCCAGACCAAGGGGCACATACATAATGCTATACCTACATTAGTGTCCATCATCTGGACTCCAGCAGTCCAGGATCTAACGCACCAACCAGCAGCAGCCTCCGTCAGTGTGACGCCCACTAAACCAGGTGCTTCTCCCCCTCCACCCCCCGAACCTTCTCCAGATGACTGATCGTTTGACACATCAATGGAAATACCAAACCAACCGTAGAGGCCATTCCGTCCCACAAGGCACTATTAGCTGACCCCATCATCCCTACCGTCCCACTGACAACTAATCAGCTGATCGTGACACTAATGACGACCAACAGTACCTGTCCATGGCGCCCATCAAAAGAAGCCCTGTGTGCTCTAATGAAAGAGCCAAATGACGGCGTTTAAACCAAATGAGACCTGCTTTTTTCTGCACCCCTTTGCTCAGCTCAGAGGCAGGTCCTGTGGACTTTAATCAATATTAAGAGGCTTTGGAACATGGCCAGAAAACTCTGAGAAAGGCTTTGAGAGGGAAATACCCTTGACTTCACTGGAGTAAGAGAGGTTATCCAGGCCAGGTAGAGGCAGCAGGAATCCACAGTTATTTTTATCCCATTGAGAAGGATAGAGAAACAGATCTGTCTGTGTGATTTCCTAGTGTCAGATATCCAATATTTGGTGTTGTAAAATTTCCATGCTTTTTCATAGAGTATGTCTTGCTCTATTTATGAAGCAGATGGGCACTGTATGAAAATATACAGCAGTGTGTGCGTGTGTGAGCACAATATGGCTGTCTGCCCTGACAGTTTGTCAGTCAGAAAACATTCCCAGCTTATGCCCTTTCTTTGATCCAGAGAGATTTAAGAGCTTTGGAAAACAACATGCACATTTGTCGAATACAACTTCAGAGCTCCAATACATTTAAAAGCAAAAGATCAACTGTTTACCAATCTATATTGGTACTGTTAAATGTGTATTATATGGGATTTCAAATCCTGAACAAATCCTAGATAGTATATAGCCTAATACTATAGGATACTACAGTGCCTTGCGAAAATATTCGGCCCCCTTGAACATTTCAAACTTTTGCCACATTTCAGGTTTCAAACATAAAGATATAAAACTGTAATTTTTTGTGAAGAAGCAATAACAAGTGGGACACAATCATGAAGTGGAACGAAATTTATTGGATATTTCAAACTTTTTAACAAATAAAAAACTGACAAATTGGGCGAGCAAAATTATTCAGCCCCTTTACTTTCAGTGCAGCAAACTCTCCAGAAGTTCAGTGAGGATCTCTGAATGATCCAATGTTGACCTAAATGACTAATGATGATAAATAGAATCCACCTGTGGGTAATCAAGTCTCCGTATAAATGCACCTGCTCTGTGACAGTCTCACAGGTCCGTTGAATAAACAGAGAGCATCATGAAGAACAAGGAACACACCAGGCAGGTCCGAGATACTGTTGTGGAGAAGTTTAAAGCCGGATTTGGATACAGAAAGATTTCCCAAGCTTTAAACATCCCAAGGAGCACTGTGCAAGCGATAATATTGAAATGGAAGGAGTATCAGACCACTGAAAATCTACCAAGACACGCCGTCCCTCTAAACTTTCAGCTCATACAAGGAGAAGACTGATCAGTGATGCAGCCAAGAGGCCCATGATCACTCTGGATGAACTGCAGAGATCTACAGCTGAGGTGGGCGAGTCTGTCCATAGGACAAAAATCAGTCGTATACTGCACAAATCTGGCCTTTATGGAAGAGTGGCAAGAAGAAATCCATTTCTGAAAGATATCCATAAAAAGTGTTGTTTAAAGTTTGCCACAAGCCACATGGGAGATACCAAACATGTGGAAGAAGGTGCGCTGGTCAGATGAAACCAAAATCGAACTTTTTGGCAACAATGCAAAACGTTATGTTTGCCGTGAAAGTAACACAGCTCATCACCCTGAACACACCATCCCCACTGTCAAACATGGTGGTGGCAGCATCATGGTTTGGACCTGCTTTTCTTCAGCAGGGACAGGGAAGATGGCTAAAATGAATGGGAAGATGGATGGAGCCAAATACAGGACCATTCTGGAAGAATGGGTCTGCAAAAGACCTGATACTGGGACGGAGATTTGTCCTCCAACAAGACAATGATCCAAAACATAAAGCAAAATCTACAATGGAATGGTTCACAAATAAACATATCCAGGTGTTAGAATGGCCAAGTCAAAGTCCAGACCTGAATCCAATCGAGAATCTGTGGAAAGAACTGAAAACTGCTGTTCACAAACACTCTCCATCCAACCTCACTGAGCTCGATCTGTTTTGCAAGGAGGAATGGGCAAAAATTTCAGTCTCTCGATGTGCAAAACTGATAGAGACATACTCCAAGCGACTTACTTGTCTTTTAAAGAAAAGAGCTGTAATCGCAGCAAAAGGTGGCGCTACAACGTATTAACTGAATAATTTTGCACGCCCAATTTTTTGTTTTTTATTTGTTAAAAAACTTTGAAAAATCCAATACATTTCTTTCCACTTCATGATTGTGTCCCACTTGTTGTTGATTCTTCACAAAAAATTACAGTTTCATATTTTTATGTTTGAAGCCTGAAATGTGGCAAAAGGTCGAAAAGTTCAAGGGGCCGAATACTTTCGCAAGGCACAGTATATAGCCTACTACTACAGGATACTATATAGCCTACTACTACAGGATACTATATAGCCTACTAGTACAGGATACTATATAGCCTACTAGTATAGGATAATATATAGCCTACTACTATAGGATAGTATATAGCCTACTACTATAAGTTAATATATAGCCTACTACTATAGGTTACTTTGTCCCCTAAAATGACTGAGAGATGCACAAGGTACTAATCTGTGTAATTCTAGAATAAGAACACATCATGGTCAGAAAATGCTAGTATTTTTTCTAAGTAAAGTAAATAGAAAAATATTTCTGTTTAAAACATTAAACACTGATTTCATACCTCTGAATGATGGCTAGCATCTGCATGCTTGTTAATATGTTTCCCATATTTTTTTTCTAAGAATAAGCGTTTTTTTCCTATCCCCATAACAAATAAGTCTATTTACTTTCCAGCTCATAATACATTCAAACACTAGCAGATGTGTGCACTAATAGTTTAAATGGCCAACTGAATTTATTGACATTTATACATATCTTGGGTATGTCTTTTATACATTTTTAATTTATAAATGTACATAAATGTTGTCAAGCTATTTTCAGTGGGATCAATCATTTGAAAGTGAGCAAAAGAGAAACACATTTTTTTAATACTAGCTTGGTAGAAAACTACTGTATTTTGATTAAAGGAACACTCCAGACCCCTAAACAACTCAAATCCATTGTGCCGGTAATTTTCGGTAATACCCAACTTGGCAAACTGAAGTAACCAGATATTCTTCCAGTGATCACCTAAACATTTTCAAAACTACAGTTAGATTCAGCAGGTGTTTTGTTGACTTCCTGATCTTTATTTGTCCCATTTTATTCTACAATCAACTCGATTCAAAGAATAACTCGATACTAAAAATCAGTTTAGAAAATGTTGCGGTTTTGGGCTGTTGTTGCGGTTTTGGGCTGTTTACGGGTCTATAGTGATCCTTTAATACTATGTTAATTTAATATTATGTTGGTTGAATACTGTCTTGGTGGAAAACTAACTTGGTGGAAAATGATCATCAGTACAGCAGTATGGTACATTGATGAAATCTGCTGGAAAGATGCCAGCACTCTAGGCTACACTGGTCTGTCTTCACTCTCTTCCTCCATTTACACTCAACGAATCTGACACAAGAGTTACGCCCAAACCATAAATCAACTTTAAAGATCATCATCTCAAAGCATCTCCCAAATAGAAACAAACTTGTCGTGATACAGAAAAAATCTGCAAGATTTCCTCCGTTAAGGTGTGAAGTCTAAATGAAGGTGTTTCACACACATGAAATCCACACCAAATGAAACACTTCTCACATGACTATCAAGACTATTAAGTCAATGCTTTCTTACACAACCATTCTCGTCATTTACTTTAGGGATTACCATATCCTTCAATTCTTCATTAGAGGGTATGTAACTGGAGCCAGTGCTTTATTGTGGTTAGTGGAGCTACATGAGAAAGAGGAACATGTACTACTTACGAAGAGGGTCTTCCAGGCAGAAGGGTTGGGAGTGGATCTAAAAGAAAAGACAAAGAGCAAGTAGAATGTTAACAACAGGGGAACAATTGCTCACAGAGCAGTGGAGGCTGCCAACACTACACATCCATACAGACTATACATCCAGGAGTCATGCCGAAAAGAACAGATCTGCGCTAAGCTCAGTTTGTCACAGCAGACAGGAGCGACCTCCCGACTGCTGCTAAGCTTGTATTGATTGTTGATCCGATCAACCAGACAAATGTCTGGAAATGTTTCCATCAGTGGATTGAGCTGTAAGACACGTGCATGAGTTGTGCAAAGACTGCATCTGGATTTCATACTCAGTTTCATGCACTTCGTAGACGACTTAAATCCACATCATATAAACATACATAACTATTCAGAATGAGACACATAGCTACTTTAATACCGCTAACTCGTAGCCTCCTACTGGTCTTACCAAACTTCACGAAGAGTACTCCTGTGGTGGAGACGGTGCCATAGTCGTTGGTGGCCACACACTGGAAGTAGCCCGTGTCCGTGGTGTCCAGGTTCCGGATACGGAGGCGAGAGCCGTACGGGGTTGGTCGGTAGGAGATCCGGCGAGGCTCCTGGACCACGGGAGCGTCGTTCTTCAGCCAGCGCACCGTGGGAGGGGGGTTACCTGACACACGGCAGAGTAGCTCGGCCGTATGGCCCAGAGACGTGGTGATGTTGTTCATTGGAGCCTCCAGCCGAAGGAAAAGGTCTGGGTTGGGGAAGAGTTGGAATGAACATTTAATGGGTGTGTCTCATTTACAGAGGGAGGGATATTTTACTGTGTTTGCACATCTGATTTGATTAACTCTCGCTTCATATATGACAAAACATTCCAATAGAGCTCACGTAGCACAGCGTTCGTGGTTCGACTGATTGAGACTGTTTTCTGAAGATGGCGCATGGCTGTATACGCAAATGGACTGTCTTTTAAACTATTTTCATAATAAACTTTCTGTACACTTAACAAAGTTCTCAATGCTTCGGTTTGCATGTAGGGACCCTCATTATGCTATCGTGGAAGTGTGGTGATATTGTGAGCCTTGTTAGTGGTATAAAATAACAATTTATTTTTACTTCATCCATGCCCTTACAACTAGCGTTGTAAGATAATTATCAGTTTGCACTAAAACTTGGCACATTCAATTAGCATGAAAATATATCCAAGAGAACGGTCGACTCTGTAACACTGTGTTATTAAACCCTAGGTTCATTTTGCGCTGGAGTTGTCCTTTAAAGACCCACACCTGTGGGTGATTAGTAATCAGGCTGCCTATAAAGACTCAGTGCTCCAGAAGGTGGTTGCAGTTCATTGTGAGTTTAAACTCCTGTTAAGTTGAATTGTGCTGGGTAAAGTACAAGTGCTATTTCCACTCTCTCCACCTGTATAGCGTTATATACTAGTGTCATATTGAAGGGTTATACCTATATGTATGCAGAGAAAGGATCCAGTGGCCCACTGTGTTATTGTGTTGTAATAATCATCCTGTGAAGGTTAAATCTATGTAAACAATGTTAAACCTCATTCCTTGTTGTGCTACGATAAATGCACAGTGAGTGTCGCCTTGTACTATCGAGATTGTTTATATTGGGTACCAGTAGCCCATTGTATTTAGAAATCCGAAAGCAGATTTTAATGTTTTGTCGGTGTTTAAATAAAAGTAACAACACATGTTTCCTGCTTGGTGTCCATTCCTCATCCATCCATCTAGACACAACAATAATATCAGTTGTAACATTTTTGTAAAACATGGTGCTTGACAGTTCATTTCAAGAAGACAACGACCGTGGTACAGTACCAAATCCCATGATTTAAAACAAATACTCACAATAGAAACAAAGGGCAAAGAATACAAAGACTATTCTTATCTAGGCTTAAAATTAAGTTCTACAGGTAACTTGAGCCTGGCTGTCAATGAACTGAAAGACAAAGAAAGGAGGGCCTTTTATGCAATAAAAAGCCAAATCCAAATTTACATACCAATTAAAACATGGCTCCAAATATTCAATTGTGTGGGGTCCCTTAACGAATCAAGACTTCAGTAAATGGGAAAGACATCCAAATGAAATCTTGCATACAGAATCTTTTAAAAGAATCCTTAGAATACAGAGTGAAGCCCCAAATAAAGCATGCAGGGCAGAGTTAGTCCAATAGCCCTTACTAATAAATATTAAAAAATTAGCCACAATCTGGCCCCAATCAGTATACTGATATATACTGTATAACCAAACGAAAAAAGATAACTATTGCGAAAACACTACAAATTTCAAAGTGAACTTCAATGTTATTTAGATTTAAATAGACTGTGGTTCTGAACTCTGTGAATGATAGAAAACTGAGGAAAACATTGACAATGTACAGACTCAGCGAGCACAACCTATCCATAGAGACTAACCGACAAACACAATCCTGGCTGCCCAGAGAGGACAGGCTGTGTTCATTCAGCTCCCAGAGAGGTGGAGATGGAGATGCATTTCCTGTTACAATCTGACAAATAATAGGAGTTAAGAGAAACGCTTTTCACCAAAATGAACAGCCCCTACATTGAATTTGAAACCATATCAGATAATGAGAAAATAAAATATGTACTGGGGGGAAAGTAAATGTGGAGCCAAATATGTGTCCTCCTGCCACAATCTGAGGGTTAACCAATGATTTCGTATACTGTAATTTCTTTGTTTATCTAATTGATATTATCATTACTATTTTTCTGTAGCAGCTGTTAATTGTTAAAATGATATTTTTTCAATATCACTGTCTGCCTACCTTTAACCTGACTAATGTTAATTTCATGTAAGTAACATACAATGTAAGTAACCAAATTTTCCTTAAGTAAGTCTTCAGGATATGAAACGAAAATAGCTCTGATCTGTGACTCCCAGTGATTCAACAATGTGTCAATATGGACACGGAGCCAATTAAGTAAAAATAATTAATATCTCTGTGTTTGCATGCATGTCTGTGTCTATTTGAGAGAAACAGATATATCTATGCATATAAAGCTAGCATGAAATATGCATTCTGTAGTTCAATATGAATTCCACTGTGTGAAATTGGATGTTTGCATGCGTTTTACATGGTCACATGACAGGAACTCCCTGTGAGCCCAGAGGTGCAGAGCTGAATACTCCCCTGCTTGGTGCTCTGTGCAGTGTTGCTTTGTCATCAAGGCCCACCTTTCAACATGAGACCAAAACAACAGGCTGCTTTTTCGCTCTCTCTCCCCCTCTGCGTCTCTCTCTCTCCCCTTGTCACTCCCACTCTCATCTCCCACATCTCTCTGACTGACCCCAGCTATCTCGAAGGAAACCCAAGTAAACATGGCAGATGATTTAACATGGTGATGTTTTAACCTGACAGTGAACTCCCGCCATTAGTAATGAGTGTGGTGGGTGACTGACACTCAAACAAAAACAGCATTAGAAACAAAAACTGACAACAAAGAGGTCACATCCTAACCCTCTTCTTCCTCGCTGGTCCTGAACTCTCTCTCCTTGACAGCTCTATAGGAGAGGGAGGCCATTGACAGGCTTTAATGGATAAAGCAATGCATGGAATGTGACATTAATGAAAGTACATTGTGCTGAGCCCTGAGTGTGGTCCCTCAGAGGGGGCAGCAGGGGTTCGCGGGCCCTACAGCTGGCAGCTCCACAACCACACACACAAAAACACAAAGATACACACACAAAAGTTAAAGAGGATCGATGATGAGATATTTGTAATAACCAGTATTGGCCATAACTGTGCCTTTCAGTTGAACATCAACTGTAATAGTTTGTTTGTTTTAAGTATTGTAAGTATAGTTACATGAAAGATTTTAGTTAACGGAATTGTGCAGATGAAAGAATGGATTCTTGATCATTGTTGTGTATTTAATCCTTATCAGCCAATCATTAACCATTAAGAAAATCAATGTTAATGTACTGGTGTGAACAGAAGGGCTGAATAAAGGATGAGAATATCCCTCCTTCCTTTCTCACTAATGCAAGTATATCATCTTCTTTAAGACCAATTGAATCAAGTGAAAAGCAATAGCCCAGTGTATTGACTGAAGGTCACTTAGGAGGTCTTATCAGGTCCATTAACCAAGCTGCTCTGGCATTAGGGACAAGCTGCTCAATAACAGCCATCTAACACGTCTCCTCTCATTTTGCTATAGCAACCACATGCTGATCCTGATTACCATTCTATGGCTCCTGAACAGCAGATCTAAATGTGTGTTTGATGTGACAAATGTGTTTGATGTTACAGAGTGTGTTTAATGTTACAGAGTGTTTTTAATGTTACAGTGTGTTGAATGTTACAGTGTGTTGAATGTTACAGTGTGTTGAATGTTACAGAGTGTGTTTAATGTTACAGTGTGTTGAATGTTACAGAGTGTTGAATGTTACAGTGTGTTTAATGTTACAGTGTGTTTAATGTTACATTGTGTTGAATGTTACAGTGTGTTGAATGTTACAGAGTGTGATTGATGTTACAGTGTGTTAAATGTTACAGAGTGTGTTGAATGTTACAGTGTGTGTTTGATGTTACAGTGTGTTGAATGTAACAGAGTGTGTTTAATGTTACAGTGTGTGTTTGATGTTACAGTGTGTTAAATGTTACAGAGTGTGTTGAATGTTACAGTGTGTGTTTGATGTTACAGTGTGTTGAATGTAACAGAGTGTGTTTAATGTTACAGAGTGTGTTGAATGTTACAGTGTGTTGAATGTTACAGAGTGTGTTTAATGTTACAGTGTGTTGAATGTTACAGAGTGTTGAATGTTACAGTGTGTTTAATGTTACAGTGTGTTTAA
>JACXGM010012844.1:0-23609 GCA_016801145.1 Umbra pygmaea
AAGCTCCATGGAGATGAAGATTTCATTTTTCAGCATGACCTGGCACCTGCTCACAGTGCCAAAACCACTGGTAAATGGTTTACTGACCATGGTATTACTGTGCTCAATTGGCCTGCCAACTCTCCTGACCTGAACCCCATAGAGAATCTGTGGGATATTGTGAAGAGGAAGTTGAGAGACGCAAGACCCAACACTCTGGGTGAGCTTAAGGCCGCTATCGAAGCATCTTGGGCAGGGTGGGAAATCAACACCCGCCACCCGCCAAATGCGGATTGATTTTCACATTGGCGGGTAACTTTTCCCAATCTACCAGCCACTCTGGCGGGTGAATTGTACAACATATGATATTTTTTTTTCGTTTTTCTATTTGGCTATTTAAACATGACTTGTTTCGGATTGGAGATGAACGCGTTGGACAAAAATGTGGAAGCTTACTCATTACCTATGAAAGACGCACTTCTGTCAAGGTGCATATTTGATTGGTTTTCGCGGAGCTAGTCTATGAGAACTCCAGCCTTGAGCTGCGGTACCATAAACATAGTGCAGTATAAAAGAAAAACAAATCAATTTAGTTCCCAGTTTTAAGCCTGTGTAGGCTAGATTAAGTCAATATAGAAATTATCATGGACAAAACATGTATATTTACCGATATGGGGAAGTTGATGTGAATATGATATGATTTTATGTTATCGAAAAAAGAAAATCACACACAAACAGCGCGGAATGCTAAACCCTCATTGGATGATTCAGACTTTTTCCTTCTCACAGACTTCCCACTGAGGTGCCTTGATACAGCACTCTGGGAACAGCCTATTTGTTCAGAAATTTCTTTCTGTGTCTTACCCTCTTGCTTTAATCATTAGTATTAAAACAATAAATGACCTGAAATATTTCAGGTGGTGTGCAATGAATCTAAAGTATATAAAAGTTAAATTTTTATCATAACATTATGGAAAATAATGAACTTTATCACAATATGCTAATTTCTTGAGAAGGACCTGTACTTGGCTTGGCTAAATTAATATTTGTCTATTTTCCAGGGCAGCATATAGAACGTGAAAAATGTAGCTATGGGCAATGCATGTTCAAGCTGTATATTATAAGATTTTTATAGATTTGCTTGCGGGCTTCACAATGATACTTTGTCCATGTAGTCTGTACAAAAACTGTATTCAAGCACTCCTCACTGTATTCAAGCTGTCCTATTATCCAAATCTAATCAGGTCAAAGAAATTACAAGAGTGATGGGTGCATATCCACAGCTATAAAAACACATTTTGCCAATTAAATACAAAATGAATGTTTGATAACCTTTTTTCTATATTTTTTGTACTCTGACCCTCAAACTGCTGCATGTACTGTACCGTGGGTACAGTCATTTCTAATGTACAATTACTGGCCACCAGGTAGCATTGGTGAGCACAGTAATTCTCATTCAAAACCCGTGTTTGACTCACCAATTATAATTTGTTTGCTTAACATAGCATGCATTTGTATGCAAAGTTTTAGGCACCCCTGACATTTTCCATGATTTTTTTTTAATAATTGGGTGTTTGGATCAGCAATTTCATTTTGATCTATCAAATAACTGAATGACACAGTAATTTTTCAGTATTGAAATTATGTTTATTGGATAATAAGATAATGTGCAATATGCATAAAAACAAAATTAGACAGGTGCATACATTTGAGCAACCCAACATAAATATTGCATGAATATTTATTTGAGCCTCCTTTGGAAGAAATAACAGCCTCTAGATGCTTCATATAGCCTGTAATGAGTGTTTGGATTATGGATTAAGGTATTATTATTATTTTATTTCACCTTTATTTAACCAGGTTAATCATTTGCAGTTGTGACCTGGGCAAGATAAGCTGCAAGGTGCAAGGGCGACATTAAGTTACACATAGAGTACAAACATTCAGGCAGGGTCAAACATTAATTTCTTTCTCACTGGCACTTTCGGGCCAGTTGGTCTAACATTTACTGGCCCGGACTGAGTTATTACTGGCCGAAATTAAATTTGTGAAAAAATAAATAAAACATTCACATAAATGCAGGGTGTATTGTCTGTTTGTAAACAAAAAAATTATCCATGTATGTTGTGAGTTGTACAAATAATATAAGTATTGTCTAGCTTTGAATGTAATTTTAGCACATACAATTAATTTTGATATTGTTGTTTTGTATAATCCACCTTCTCATAACATTTTGTTTTATGATGAATTAAGTCTTGTTGCTAAACAACTTTACTCTTATAAAGAAGCAGTATTGTATGGTGAATTTAACATCAACTGGTCTGACGTAAGTAGTAAACAAAAGTTAAAAACAATCATGACAAAACTTAGTTATCTACAAATGATTAAAGGGCCCACTAGGATAAAAAGGCAGACCAAGAACCTTATTGATATGGCATTTAGTAACAAACCAGAATGTATAACATGGACGGATAATCTGATAACAGGTCTCTCAGACCACAATATGATTCTGACAGTTAGAAAACTGACTAGAAAACAGCTACAGTACTTTGGTAAATCTGGTTGTGATAAAATAAAATGTATCATTCCTGAAGCTAAAACTGTGCCATTGGAACGATAACTTAAGCAATGACATTGGGAGCAGATCATGGCTGTGGATGATGTAAATGAATACTGTAATTTTATGACTGCAGATATCACAGGACTCATTTAAAAATTTACAAAACAAAAAAGATGTACCCGGTAGATTGAGAGCTTTGCCTTCTGGCTCAGCTCTCTTTTCATCACAACGGTGCGATACAATAAGTGTAGTACCGCCCCTGCTGCACCAATTCTCCGACCAATCTCCCGTTCCATTGTTCCCTCACTCGCGAACAAGACCCCAAGGTATTTGAACTCCTTCACTTGGGGTAAGGACACATTCCCTACCTGGAGTAGGCACTCCATCGGTTTCCTGCTGAGAACCATGGCCTTAGATTTAGAGGTGCTGATCCTCATCCCAGCCGCTTCACACTCGGCTGCGAACCGATCCAGTGAGTGCTGAAGGTCACAGGCCGATGATGCCATCAGGACCACATCATATGCAAAAAGCAGTGATGAGATCCTCAGCCCACCGAACTGCAACCCATCCCCATTCCGACTACGCCTCGATATCCTGTCCATAAATACTACAAACAGGATTGGTGACAAAGTTCAGCCCTTGCGGAGACCAACACTCACATGAAACGAGTACGACTTACTGCCGAGAACCCAGACACAGCTCTCTCTTTGGTCATACAGAGATTGGATGGCCCTAAGAAGGGACCCCCTCACTCCATACTCCCGCAGCACCTCCCACAGTATTATCCAGGGGACCCGGTCATATGCCTTCTCCAAATCCACAAAACACATGTAGACAGGATGGGCATACTCCCAGGCCCCCTCCAGGATCCTTGCGAGAGTAAAGAGCTGATCCGTTGTTCCACGACCACGACGAAATCCACATTGTTCCTCTTCAACCTGAGGTTTGACTATCAGCCGAACCCTCCTTTCCAGCACCTTAGAGTAGACTTTACCAGGGAGGCTGAGAAGTGTGATACCCCTGTAATTGGCACACACCTTCTGTTCCCCCTTTTTGAACAGGGGAACCACCACCCCAGTCTGCCACTCCTTTGGCACTGTCCCAGACTTCCATGCAATGTTGGAAGAGGCGTGTCAACCAAGACAGCCCCTCCACACCCAGAGCTTTCAGCATTTCTGGACGGATCTCATCAATCCATGGGGCTTTGCCACTGTGGAGTTGTTTGACTACCTCAGTGAGTTCCACCAGCGAAATTGACGACAATCCCCCATCATCCTCTAGCTCTGCCTCTAATATAGAGGGCACAGAAGTAGGAATCAGGAGTTCCTCAAAAGTGCTCCTTCCACTGCCCTATTACCTCCTCAGTTGAGGTCAACAGAGTCCCAACCTTACCGTATACAGCTTGGATGGTTCCCCGCTCCCCCCTTCTGAGGTGGCGGACAGTTTTTCAGAAGCGCTTTGGTGCCGACTGAAAGTCCTTCTCCACGTCTTCCCCAAACTTTTCCCACACCTGCTGCTTTGCCTTTTTCACGACTCCTTCTTCAGTCGGACGGCTTCCCTGACCACCGGTGTCCACCACGGTGTCCGTGGGTTACCGCCCCTTGAGGCGCCCAAGACCCTAAGACCACAGCTCCCCACTGCAGCTTCAGCAATGGAGGTTTTGAACATTGTCCACTCGGGTTCAATGCCCCCAACCTCCACAGGGATGCACGAAAAGCTCCGCCGGAGGCGTGAGTTGAAAGTCTGTCGGACAGGGGCCTCCTCCAGACGTTCCCAATTCACCCACACTACCCGTTTGGGTTTACCAGGTCTGTCCAGAGTCTTCCCCCACCCCCTGACCCAACTCACCACCAGAAGTCCAACAACGAACAACCACTCGGGTTTAGATCAGGGAGGCCATTCTTCCCAATCACGCCTCTCCATGTGTCTCCATCATTGCCCACATGCGCGTTGAAGTCCCCTAGCAGAACTATGGAATCCCCAACTGGAGCCCCATACAGGACTCCATTCAAGGTCTACAAGAAGGCCGAATACTCTGAACTCCTGTTTGGTGCATATGCACAAACAAGTCCGAGTTTTCCCCCCAGCAACCCGCAGGCGCAGGGAGGCGACCCTCTCGTCCACCGGGGTAAACTCCAACATAGCGGCGCTCAGCCCTGGGCTTGTGAGTATCCCCACACCTGCCTGGCGCCTCACACCCTGGGCAACTCCGGAGAAGAAAAGAGTCCAACCCCTATCCAGGAGAATGGTTCCAGAACTGAGACTGTGCATAGAGGTAAACCCCACCAGATCTAATTGGTAGCGCTCCACCTCCCGCACCAGTTCCGGCTCCTTCCCCCACAGAGAGGAGACGTTCCACGTCCCCAGAGCCAGCCGCTGCTGCCCAGGTCTGGTCTGTCAAGGCCCCTGACCTTCACTACCACCCATTTGGTAGCACACTCGACCCCAGAGGTTCCTCCCCCAGGTGGTGGGCCCATGGGATGGAGAGGGAGGTGCCACGTTGCTTCTTCGGGCTGTGCCCGGCCGGGCTCCGTGGCAAACCTGGCCACCAGGCGCTCAATGACGGGCCCTCCATCCAGGCCTGGCTCCAGACGGGGGCCCCGGGCTTCCTCCGGGCAGGGTCTCTCTTCCTCTACCTCGATTTGTCATTGGGGTGTTGGTGAACCATTCTTTGTCTTTGTCTGGCCCCTCACCTGAGAGCACTTTGCCATGGGAGACCCTACCAGGAGCACCAAGCTCCAGACAACGAAGCCCTCAACATAGGGTTCATAGGGGGACACACACCTCTCCACCATGATAAGGTGATGGTTCCAGGAGAGGCAAGTGTATGAAAGTTATATAAACACTTTCTCATGGAATTCAAAGGATTTCGAAGTGTTAAATACAGTATAATGACTATCTAAGATTGTTATTTCAGCAACATAGAAAAGGCCTATGCAGGCAACATATTATTTCCATCATGAGCACATTCAGATCACCTTGTCCAACCACAAAAGACATGTTGTCCAGTTATACTGTAAAAAAGTAAAATGATTGAAATGCTGCCAAAATAAGCACTGTTACATTTACTGCGTTTTCACACATAAAAGTCTTTACCACTGTATTAATCTGTTTTGCAGCTTCTAGTCTGCCTCAATAAAGTGTATGTTAAATTCATAAGGCGTTGTGTTGTTGTAAGTGCAAAACTGTTTTCAACGTGTCTGCAAACATGTCATGACACTGTGAGTGTAACTTTGGCAAAGCTATTTGTGCGATTTGACTTTAGCAATAGCAATGTATAATTATTCAAGAGTCTGGACATTTAATATTAGTATTTTTTCCATAATCAACGACAACAAATTTGGCTATGAGGCATAGCTGTCTGCATCATTTGGCGAGGGAAAGTGATTTCAACAAGAAAGCCTCTGATTGGTTGCTCCATTAAGGTTTGAAAAGATGCAGTCAAATTTGTTTATTTGCCTGAGTTTAAATTCTAAAAAGATTGTAAGGAAAGTATTAAAAACTGTTTTACCGAAATCACCTATATTTAGCAAATGTCCACTGTATAATAACGGAATAACGGTGTTGGTGCTCAATGTGTTTATTTTCAACCCACATAAACTGTTCTTTTGATTAAAGCATCACATTTGTTTGGGTCTTGCACTAATGCATACAATGTTTTCATTGGTTAAAACAGACAAGGATTCAAATAGTATTGGTCAAAAAGACCACACTGGTATTGCCAAACACAGAGGAGGGAGAAGGATTGAGTTACCAGAGTTCCGTAACTCCAGTTCTATGAGTGGAGCGAGCCCCAGAGAGGAGCTATTCTCCTAGTGGTTTAGGCAGAGCTACGTGCAGTCAACATACCTCTGATCTACTCCAACTCCTTGGAAGCAGCAAGGCGGCACCCGTGGAAGTCAGAAGTGATACAGGCCAGTGCGTTTGTGAAGACAGCACTGCCTGGAGTAACATTTCAATGAATAGAATGAAACAAAAACACATGCAACCCCTCATGTTCTCACGCAATTTTCTCTCCCTCTCACTCCTAAAAGGAGGGGGAGAGAGCTCTCAACTCCAAGACATGTGACCTATACAAGGTTTTAATGATCTTAGGGAGAAAATATGAATTAGGCCTCAACACTGCTCTGCTGTTATCACCATTGATGATACAACAGTCAGGGTGTATAGACAGACTACATAAATCACTCTTTTTTGGGCCCAAGTCCACAGATCGACCGTGAGGCGTTGCAGCGCAGGGGATCCCACCACCCCCTGTCAATTTATGTAGGACAATGTTTTGCGATTATCTGACCAGACACGTACATCCCGGCCTTTCAGTAGTAGAGACAGAGAGTGTAGAAATAGTAGGACTGTGCTGAGCTCCAGTCTGTTTGTTTGTTCTCTGTTTGGAGACCACACACCCCCTACTGCCCTGCCCTCGCACGCCCCCCACCCAGACAGAGATGTGTATGGTGTCACATGAGAGAGAGGCACCATTTCACTTAGCAGTAAGTGGGTGAAGCAACTCTGTTCTCTTTTTCACATACACCAAAGCTGACAGTTGTGGGAAAAGGGCCATGACACACAGAGAGGGTGTGTCGAATCTTTAATTTTTTTGTTTTTTTAATTTAACCTTTATTTAACCAGGTGAGTTGACTAAGAACAGTTTCTTATTTACAGCAACAACCTGGGAGCAATTAGGGTAAAGTGTCTTGCCCAAGGACACAACGACATATGGCTCAGTCGGGAATCGAACTGGCAACCTTCTGACTACAAGTCTGACTCCCTACCAGCCGCACGCCCTCTCCAGCTAGCAACTCGGCAACTAGCATAGAGCGGGCAGCAATAGGAAGACGATAAAGTCTGTCTGACTCGCTAGCGGGTTCAGACAGAGAGGAATTATGCCCTTTATTAATTTGCGTTCTCATTTTTTCAGGGTTAGAATGTGAGGAATTTTGCCGCTTAATAGAGGAAAGTATTCACTTAGATTTCGATATATCTCCTTCGGTAGCATTATCTACATAAGACGAAGGTTTTATCCGAACATGGCAAACACCTCATCTGACATGAAGTGGAAACACTGGGCTGGCTAGGTTTTACAGAAGCCTGACTGGGGGGGCCAGGGGTAGACTGGCATGTCCAGGTAGGGGCCAGGATCTGGTAGGGCGCTGCTGACCGCTTGTCGAAGGTCTCGGCTCTGGTGCAGGCTCTGCGACGGGTTCCACTGGTCGACGCCATGTGTCTTGGGATGATCAACCCTTGTCCTGTAAAGCTTACCAACCTGTAGGTTTTCACTCCAACCGCACATAATGTTGCCTCATCCAGCTTATCTACCAGCTAATTATTTAAAACAGCTGTGCTTAATTAGGGTTGGATCAAAAACAATCAGGACAGTAGCTCTCCAGGACCAGGGTTGGTGACGCGTAATATATATGTATCATTAAAACAAGCGTTTTACATATTATCATATTTAAATAGACATAACATTTTGAAGATTTTTCCTGCATTCTAAGTAAATACACAAATGCTGGTGTACACCGTGTTCCACAAAATAATACAGCTTTTTTCAGCAGATTTATTTAGAGAGTGCATAGCCTAATTGAGTATTCACTGGTTTTAGATGCAAGATATTGCAAGTTTGAAACACAAGTAAGGATATGTTTTTTGTAGACAAAACAGGTTTTCATGTTTCACAATTTTACAGTATTGTTTGTACAGCTTACATCGACAGAAGGTGTTTGCCAATCTCTAAATCATTGATGTCACTCCATTGCCCAGCATTCCTTGTCCTTTAAGCTCTCTGTTTTTCTCTTCCGTTTTCTCATTGGTACGGGGAATCACTAACATTCTCTTTGATTGGCTGCCATTTCTCTATTGACCTTACTTTCAGAGTAATGATTATCAGTCCAGTTGTTCAGCAAGGCTGCATGTTCAGCCTTTGCTTTTTTGTTTATTTAACCCTTTCTTTGTTTATTTGTGTTTGCATCTTTTTGCACTTGACTTGATTTCATACTGCGACTCACATTGAAATAAGTTGTTTTTGACCCTAGTATTTCATCAACCAATATATTGGTTTCACTGCTATTTTATATTTCCCTCTGACCTCTAAATATGTTTGTGAGTCAGTGTTTGGAATGCTGCATTCACATTGCAACTGAAGCCACCTCCCCAACCCCCCTCAATCAAATCTGTCAAATCATCATTGACTTACATTTCAGTCGGGCAATGATGGCAGCAGTAATAAAGTGAGGTAGTCATTTTTTACAACTTTATATAGGCAAGCTAATAATTACAATCAGATGGCATTTATGTTATTTATTTCAAAAGCTTATGAATATTTTTTTTCTATAATTTCATAATGTGTTTTAATAGTGAAAATTGAATGCAAACTACCAGTTGCAGTTTTGGGGATTAATAGAGCTGCTGATGTTTATGGATTCCACACACATGCACTGCATGTTTTATCAGTTGATTGTCAAACATGCACATCACATGACAGAGGCAACATGTTAAATATTATCTGTCAGATTTTGTGGTTGAACACGTAAAAACTGCATACTTCAGAGTTCTTTCGTGAGCTACTCATTAATGCTTTACATGGTAGTAATTCTCGATTAACCTGTTGTGTAGCACATCGTAGCACATTGATCCCTAAGATCTATATCTGGGAAGTTTTAGCATGTTTTTTTAAATTGTGCTTTTACAAAAACTATTTGCATAATTTTGAATTATCTTGTTCAAACTAAACCCTGCATCTGCATCTTTCTTAATCATATATTCTTAATTTGCTGTGGAACTTGCTGAATTCCTTCTGCAACATTATTTATTCAACATGAACAGGCAGTTTGTGTGTCTTATTTTCTCAATAAGTGCAGCTAGGGAAATTACACTCTACTTTGTAAATAATTACATTTAATGTAAACAATAAAATACCAGTTTACAAGGTATAGTAAAAATTAAAACTGGGTGGGGTGAAGAAGAAAACTTTTATAATGTAGGTCATCATAATAGATGTATAACTTTGTAACTGTAGTCGGCTAGTAGATATATATATATAATTGTAATATATAAAGGTGTTATGGAAATCTCACTGTTAATTTGGATACAATATAATATTCCTATGTATTGCTGTAATCAAATAATCATAGACCACTTTTTAGACATCGTGAACATCCAGGTGTACCTTTTAACAAACTATAATCATTTGATTGTGGTTTTATCCACAACAGGCTGCAGTGGAAGTCTTCGGTCTGGTCCAGGAGTTATTGCCGGCTGTCTCTGCTCTGAACCAGAAGTATGCCCCACCAGCTTTCAACCCCAACCAATCAACAGACAGTACGACAGGCAACCAGCTGGAGCAGGGCCTATCAGCCTGCACCACATCCAGTCATTATGCTGTTATAGAGAGTGATCATCCTTACAAGCAGGCTGGAGTCACACAGTACAAGGTTAACATTCAGACACTTGTGACACAAATGTTATATATTGAGAAGAATTGTCCATATTGCATGAGCCAGGATCATATCCCAATTGTTTCATGGTTTATCTATCCTTACACATGCCACAATTTAGGTGTCATTCCCAGACTGTGTACGGTGGACCACCATTGAGTTCGACCCTCAGTGTGGCACAGCCCAGCCAGAGGATGTCCTCCGTCTGCTCATCCCCAGCCGCTCACTCCACCTTTCCAGCTTGGGTACCAAGCCCCTTCCCCACGACATCATCAACTCATGGGTGGAGCTCAAAAAGTTATCTGGCCCCAATGGCTGGCCCACCACTGTCCTAGTGCTGCCAGGTATGATGGAAACATGTCAAATTCTTCATCTAATTGTTGGTGATAGTCTACATGTATCCCTTTTTTAAGCTCTGGTTAATTGCTAGTATTATTATTTTCCAAAATTTTACATGGCAAGTTGACTGAGCACATTTTCTAATTTGCAGCAACAACGTTAGGAGTAATTATAGGGGGAGGAGAGGGGATTGATAAAAGCTGGATGATTAGGTTGCCATGACGAGGGCCAAATTGAATATTTGGAGCTAACTCTCCTCAGTGCCACAGGATCTTTAGTGAACACAGAGAGCCAGGAAACCTATTTAACTTTGCATCTGAAAAATGGCAACCTGCTCAAGGCAAATGTACGCTGGGGCGTTGGAATTTAAACTTTACACCGAAGGGAGGACTGCCGCCAACTGGCTCTCCAACCCCGCTGTGTTTGTTCTCCCATCCAGTGGCCGACCTTGCTTTCGATGTAAACCAGCAGTGTAATACAGGGTGCAGTGCTACTTGCTGTTACGTTAAATGTGTTATAATTGTTTTATAGCTCATGCTGAGTGGCACAACTCAGACCACTTTATGCATTCTCTTTCATTCATTTGCAATGCACGTTCATAATATGTCATATCAATTATTACAATTAACCCATTTGTGACGGATGCTGCGTGGCGAAACATTACGCCTCCCGCCGGTTACTGCATTGCACAACTCAGAACAGCGACGCAGCATTATGTATTTGTCAAACTTTTCACAATGCATGCAGCATACTGCCATTGATTCAAATACACATGAGATGTTTCATGTTGTTTTTTATAGACGAGGTAAACCACCCAAATGTACCTTGGTTCGCTGAAAATCACATCAATTAATCAGACATACACATGCATTTGTTTTTGAGTCTGGCTACAACAGAGGAGGATTTTGACAGCGAGGGCATTGAGTTGGAAGATAGTGAGGAGTTTGGAGGGAGGTGGTAGAGGATTATCTGCCGCGCAAGGCAAAGCAGTTCACCCGCAAACGTATTTTTACCAAAGAGCTATGGGACATGTTGGTGACGGAAATTAATCAGTACACCCAACTAGTGCTGGGCGGTATGACCAAAAATGTATATCACGGTATTTTTCAAAATTCTACCGGTTTCACGGTATATGACGGTATTTAATTTTTTTCCCATGCATAATCAGGGATTCCCAGTATTTTCTACTGGCTGAGATGGGAATAATTGTAGTAGATTCGTACATTTTTTGGTATTCCAAGACGTGCTTGAGGCTAAAGTGGTAGAGCAAATTGCTTGTATCCGATGTTGTGAGTAGAATTTACAGCTGTTGCACCAAATAAAAATAAGACTAGTCATACTTAAGTCCACCGTAAGCAACGCGCGTCCGTGAAATCAGAATATTAGCCTACTAGTGATAGTTGCTACGTGAGATGACTCTACAGTGTAACCCTACGGGGCGAATATGCTATCTTGAAATGAATCGCTTATTTTCACTATTGCCGGCACATACATGTTATTATCAACGTTTGTCAATATGTAAAAGGCCCTTATGGAAATATTCCAGTGCATATACCTTCTATATCGTAAATGGGCCTCTAAAATTGCTCATTGTAGGGAGTGAACATGTTGTCTAATAAGTCTCTGAGTCGTGTTTACCTTTTCTCTTCAGTCTCCCGAGTCCTGACATAGCTAACCTTTCGTAGTTCATCCATCGCCGACGACAGGTTAAACTTACTCGATGGCAAAAATTGTAACTGTAACTAGTGCTGCAATGTAAAGTACTGCATTGTTAGGCTATTATTATTATTAACACCAGACATCGATAAACCTTTCCCATGTTGTAGCCTAAAAAAACACATTAATTTCAAATACAGCTCTCTCACTTTTCTGGTTCACGGGGGAACTTGTAATTTTCTTCCCTGCTTCTCGGTCTTTCATTGCAGCCAAACGCGCCACAGTTGTGCTTTTTTTTTCAGTGATTTCTGTAATTTTTTAAATAATGTATTACATTTTTTTCCACTTTTCGCTAAACTATGTCAATGGGTGAATGTTGGGCTCCAACATGGAGTCCACAAAATACGTGACCACCTCGAAACCAATCGCATAACGGGATAGCTCAGAACACTCGATTCAAAAGTTGGCCATACCAGAGCCATTGAGAGAGAGAGAGTTGCGTCAATGGAGGGTAAGAAATGCTACAGTCACGTGGTACGGTCACGTGGTTAATGGGTCTCTCAACAGTTCCAAGCGGATGATTTTAATACATTGAAGTCTATGGGAGCAGCTGTAACAACAGCAATTTTTGGTATGATCTATAATATGAAAGCTGTTTAAAGTGCTGTAAATTGATAAGTTATATTGTTTGTAATATTTACAACATAGCATTGCAGCATATTATGGTAAAATTTACATGAAATTATAAGTTTAGAGTTACTAATGGCGGGTTGTCGCCTATTAGTCATATTGATGCTGCTTTAGCTAGGTATTAAATGACTGACAGCAGCTGAGGGCAATCAAGTGCACAGCAAACATGAAGATCGGTGTACTGTCATTTATTTAAAAAAAATTTACTTGACAGCAATGCAAATGTCATTGATTTATGTTCAGTAAATGGCTGTTCTTCATTAAGTATACATTTATTGTACTATGGCACACAGAGGCTTATACTTCAATACATTAGATTTACAATAAAATTACTATAAAAAAGCAAGTGCATTAATTTCAGGTGCATCAATGCACAGTAAAAGGGTACATAGTCAAATGCACTTACCGTACAGTTCTCGGTGTTAAATCATCATATACTAAACTTCATGATTTGAAAGATTTGAAACGCAGATGCAGTTTTTCAACTTAACACAGTCTAAGTGAAACCACTAGAGTACATATGTTACTTTACATTTTTATTGTGTCAGCCAAAATAATGATAAAGATTTGTGTCTGTATTAGTTGGCAGGATTAAGGTAAGTATGTTTTGTTTTGTTTTTAGCCAGGGACATGAAGTTATTCCCGTAAACACAATTCTATGGACTTATTAAAATATTAACATTTTATTAAAGCACTTATTGGGCATATGCTCATGTCTTTCTTGTAGCCAGCTTCTTGTACAATGGTTGGATGTGCAATTAACAACTACAAGATATGATCTTATATGGTATGTTATTGGGTTATTGTTAACATTACAGTACATCCAATTTCTACAATGTCTACAATAAAATCATACTAACATTGCCTGAAATATAACTCAACCCAAATGTAATAATAAATAATTTTGTTTTAAAGTAATTTACTTCAACAGTATTGTACTGTTGTTTTAAAATCCAGAATAGGCTAACGTGTTAACTGTTGACATTAGCTAGTTTTCCTCAAACATTTAAATGTGTTAATTTTATAAACTTACGCTCAATAGCGTCAGCTAAAATGTGTATGTAATGCCGGTTTAAAAAGCAATTCGGATTTTAAAGTTATTACCTCAGTACGGAGCTGATGAAACATTGCTTCTCTTTGGCGACACGGGTAGTAGCTCAGTTTGTTTGGAACTGTTAAAGGTCTCTATGATCCGCCATTGCTGTAAAAAAACTGACTGATGAAGTGAACGGAGTTGACACAACTCTCTCTCTCAATGGCTCTGGGCCATACTATCTCTATATATGGCTCTGTTTTAAACGTTCCAACATCGCCCCCTGGCAACCGTTTCAGTTCATAAGCCATAAAGTGTAAAAGAAAAGAGAAGCTACCATTAAAATACTTGCATTACATTGGCTTAAAAATATATTATTTTCATGTAATTATAAATTCCACTAATAATAAATAGATCCCCAAATTCGATGTGCCTGCAAGAGAATTGTAAATAGCTAATCCCCTTTACTAATTGTTCTGAGTTACAAAGCCAAATAATGCGTGTTTGCTGTGGTGCACTACGGTACAAAAAATACATTGAATTAGCTGCTTTAACCCACTTTAGTTAGACAAAACAACTAACATTGTCCTAACTTGAGAAAGATAACAGAAAATATATTCACAATTTAGCATGAGGAAGGGCAGTAAAGCGTCAGTCTTAAAAAGCATTAATGTTCTATACTGTAGTGATGGAAAACAATGTTTTGGGATGGATTGCACAGCTGAAAGTGACTGATTAAGATTTGTTTGTAACGTATTTAGTACCGTTTTAACAAACAACACGTTGGCTATTTCCAGGCATTTGTTTGATAATCCATGTAGTTTGCTGCTAACGTAAATAATGTGCCCTGTATCTTCGATTGAACAAAATGGTCTTTCTCCAAAGAAATACAGCTAAATCTTAATGGCATTAGAAAGTCAGAAAAACAATACACAGCATCTTGCGCCCTGGCTGTGCCTGCTGGCTACTAGGCGTAGCTCATTGAGAGCTTACGCCCGGCTGGTGAAACAGGTATAAATATAATGTCAGACGTAAAGGGCATTTTAGGTCGGAGGTACAGTTAGGACCTATATATCCAGCTGATGCAACCGGCTCCTGGGCACTACTGTTTACCCTCCCCACGCCTCGCAGTCGCACCATGCGTGTTTAGAAGCACAACATTGAAAAGGGTCTGAACTGAAACAGTGTTGCGCAGCGTAGCGTTCCGGACGTTATGTATTCAAATACACCAGTATTGCGGTATATAAAAAATTCATATCATAACAAAAATAAACACCGGTATTCGGTGTGAACCGGTATACCGCCCAGCACTTCACCGAACATAATGAATAAACAGCATAATAAATAGTAATATAGCTATGGTGATGATTGTTGATTGTTGATAATAATAAATGCAATAATGTTAATATATAAATGCAATACTGGCATAATGAATAACTAGCATAATACATAGTAATACAATACTGGCATAATGAATAAATAGCATGATAACACCTGTGATTATTACCTTTAAAATGAATTTAATGTCATGTTTCTATGTGCTACAGACGCTTAGGTTTTGGTAGAAGTTGACAATTTTGTATTTTTATGAAAACCTTCAGGAGATAAGGATATTCATCCTAGAATAAAATAGCTTTTTATAAGTGTTTTTAGCAGGCGTTTTAGGAGTAAATGGGTTAAAACAATTACATGTGTGCATTGTTTTTCTTGTATTCCAGGAAATGAGGCCTTATTCTCCTTGGAAACTGCATCTGATTATGTTAAAGATGAGAAGGCCTGCTTCTATGGCTTCAAGTGTGTTGCAGTGGGATACGAATTCAACCCTGGACCTGATGAGGTAAAGGGTTTCTCAGTGAGGATTTGCTTTGAAAAATGTTCCTGACAATTTCTGGCTCTTGAAATTGTGCCAGATCTTTAATTGACAACTGCTGCATGTTTACAACTGTTGCATTGCATTACAACCATCAGCTTGGTCTGCAGCACTTCACGTGTTGACCCTTCTTGAATTGACACCTCTTAAGCTGTCAGAATCAACAATAGTTAAAGCTCCCTAATAGGGGCATACACTTTATATGAGTAAAGTTCAATTATTTGTTCAAACCTTTAAAAAAGGTCCAAAAGATTAGAGAGAATGGTAGCCCTGCCATGTACACCTGCTATAAGTAATCTGTGAATCATTCAGTAACATATTTCAAAATGAGTAGAGAAAAATGTTAAACTTATAAATTCTAGTTTTCTGAGTGTTAACATTTTTTTTTAAGCCAAGTGCATAAAAAAGTTTGATATTAGAATGTTTTAATGTTCTGCTGAATGTTATAATTATATGGGGTTACACATTGCAAACAAATATGGTATGTTTGTAGAAAATAATGTGAAGCATTTCAAGAAAATATTTGTTAAATTGTTAAATAAATCTTGCAAGCTACTGGCCAACGGTCATTCAGAACACTGATGCTTGTAAGAAGCAAAACAATGGTCCAAAATCAATGTTGGATCAATTTTATGACAGATGGTGCAGGGATTTCCTATTTTTAAGCTCAGTAATATTAATTGTTTTTATATGTTAAATGGAGCATAAAGCCTGTGAAAAAGTGTGTTTGATGAAAAATGTTTCACAATGTTCTGTTCACACCCACAATCTGGATATGCCAAGCACAAAGAGGGACTAATCCAGTAGCCAACACGAAGGTGATAGAGATTTGAGCTATATTCACCCTGTCTATATGTAAATTCCACGAAGTTGAGGTATACACAATAAAAAAGAATAACCCGCCCCCATTTCCTTCCGTGTCTGATAATGTAAAATTCCCATCTCTCCATGATAGTTCAGGGCTCTACGCTGACAATTTTTAAAAGTAGTACATGTGCCTAAATTGAAAAATGTAGGTGCACAAAAACAAAATATAGGCACACTATACAAGTATTTTTACTGCGGCACTGTAAAACATTCTTCTGATTTCAGAGCTCGACAGAATCCCTTGCCATTGCTCCAAACATTTAATTGGTGCTATTTCAAGTAAACAGCTTTCAATTTGAAAAAAAAAATGAAAAAAGCAATGTGCAGATGTCACACGATGAAGTGGTGCTTTTCGTACCATGTCAACAATCAGTGCATTTAGTTGCCAATAAATGTTCTATTTCCGTCGCTGGGTAGTGCTAGGCTACTTAAAAAGAAACAGGAGATCACAGTTCTAATTCTTCCTAGAGATACATTTTTTTTGGGACAGACTGATATTAAATCAATGTAATTGTATGATTATATATCGTAGAATAACATTCTTATTAAAAAAAAAACCTTGTTTATTTTAAAATGGCTTTAGGAAAGCATATAAATATTGTAGACTACAGTGTCTGCATTTTCCAATTAGAATGCTTCCCTGAATCTTGTGAAAAAGTAAATTTTTACACTTTGCGGGACAAAAATGGGTAACGAACAATGTTTTTAAGTCATCATACAATATTATAACCTCTGAAAGCTACTCCCTCAAAAGATAACTTATTTTTTTCACGGAAATTCCCACAGCTTTGTGGTGTAGCGGGCTAGATCAGTTGTGATTACAGTGACATTTTTCAGTGTATGGAGTTGCAAGTTCTAGACCCGCTCAGGACCACCTCTTGTTTATAGAGGATCCATTGAAATTGTTTTTTATTAATTATGATAATTAGTTAGTTATAAACTCCCATTACCTGGTCATTTAGGTTTTATTTATTGACTGTACTTAAGATTATTTTAATTCAGTAACATGGGCATGTGCTTACAAATGTATACTGTAGGTAATTGAAGATATATATTTTAACTGTCACCCTTTGTGCTGACCAGACCAGACTGAGATCATGAAGAAGTTGGCAGAGAAAAGTGTGCATCATTTTTTTCTAGAAAGGTGACACTTTCAATCTCCCCTTGGCCAGACCAGGCTCTGATGGCCAATTAGCGAGTCATCGTGTTACAAAACCCCCAACCCCCCATGTGGTGATTACACTAAACTATTCCCAAGCAAAAACAATGCATTGTTCAGCATGTTACTGTAGCTCAAAAGCAAGTTTAGTAAAGTCAATTTTTTTATGGAAATACCTATTTTTATGGAACAAGTACAAGTACAGAGTATTTCATTTTGTGTACATGCCGATACGAGTACCGATACAAGTACTTTTAATAACTATGCCAGGTTTCACATTTATCAAGCTAAACTGCTATTTCTTAGATGTTGATCAGCCAATTCAAATATGCAAAAGTAAATATTCCTACATGTCCAGAAGAACATCATTTACATTGCAGGTCATTAATTTGTAATTTTTTTACACCTACAAATAGTTTATGTCTCCTTCCCTAATTAGATACAATGAGAGAAACACCTTTGTGAAAGCAAATGCAAAAGCCACATGTTTGTGTTCACATTTGCACTAAGCATTGCACACATTTTGTGTAAAATGAGAATGACTGTTTGAAATGACTTTCTCCAAAAAGGGATAATCACTTAATCATATAATATTCTGTTAAGGAATTTGATTGTTTTATCATAATCTGTACACAATTATAGCTGTACTATCACTGCAATCACTTGAACAATATTGAAATAGGCTACATCGTTGAGGTGGCTTTGAGTAATAGCCTACGTCGTATGTTCAAGTCCCTGGAAAGGCATATGTTATTTTATCTTAGTCTATTTAGAGGATGCATTGAATTTGTATACTAGCGTATCACTTTTGTGAATAATCATCTATATTTGCAAAGAATCAATGTAGCACACAGCTCAGCAGTGTGTAAGATGGTAGGGATATGCACAGAACAATGATGTGCTCCTCGTTATAACACGATGGGGGCCACACCATAAGTTTCTCTCCTTTTTAGCACCAAAAGCAGCCAATGACAGAGGTATACTTTGCAGTCATGCATGAAGATGATTTTGCTACGGAAGGCACAGTTCTTCATGTTGTAACATGGAAGAAAGTGGTCAGTAAGAAACTTTATATGCTTTGCCGAGGTCATTTCCACGCCTTCAGGGACACTAAAGGGGCCTACCAGATCTCTCAGCTTGTAGTAACTTTCCTCATTATGTTTTTATCTGTACAAATCCATTTGTGCTCTGAATCAGCCTCAAATCTCTTTAAAGTATGATGATCACGGTTACGTTTTCTTGAAATATCTAATGTTTTCATACATTAGTGCATTGCACTGTTTTCCTTTTTCTTTCCCATATTGCTCGAAACCTGTGGCCTGCTTAATAATGTGGAACATCCTTCGTAAGGAGCACATGGAGCACAAAAAAAGGAGCACAAAATATTTCATACTTATGAATCTTACTTTCAATTTGCAAAATAATTTTGAATATTAAAGCTCTACATAGTGTAGGGAATCATTGTCCCATCTAAACTATTTTTTTCAGATTAAAACATTTTTGATTGAATGCATGTTCTACAGCATGGTCACTGAAAGGGAAACTAGTTGTTTTTAACCCCACACAATTCTACAGTGCACCTTTCAAATTCAAATATAGTGAAAGATGTAGGTGCTGGGGGTACCTGTAACCACAAATGTTTGAGGTCGGTAATATCCCCCCAAATAATAAGACAAATATGCTTAAAATATGTGTAATAAACCCCTGTTTCAAACTCACCCCTACACCCTTCAATATAATGTGGATTTATACTTCTTAAACAACGTTTTATTATAAAAATAATGCATTTTATTTTTAATGCGCCTTTCTTAAACTCAAAGCGCTACAATAAGATAGAATGAAATCAGCAACAATAGACAGATAAAATAACAGCAATAAAATACAAAAAACAAATTACATTTAGTTGCAGTAAGCAGCCCTAAAAGGTGTGTATTTAAAGAGTTCTTAAAGAATCCAATGTGGGAGAGTCTCTAATTTTCGATGGTAGAGCATTCCATAGACATGGTGCTGTGACCGAGAATGCTCGACCACCCATAGATTTTAGTTTAAATCAAGGCTGCTGGAGGATGGATGACCCAGAAGAGCGGAGAAAGTGAGCTGGAGTATGAGAGGTGACCAGACTGCAGAGATAGGCAGGGGCTGTCCCATGAATAGCTGTATGTGTTAAACCAATATTTCGAATTTGATATGTGCTTGTATAGGCAGCCAATGCAGATCATGGAGTACCCGGGAAATATGTTGATGGGCAGTTGTATGTGTCAATAACCAGGCGGCAGAATTTTGGATATATTGTAATTGGTTCATGGATCGATTTGGGAGACCAACATAGAGTGAAAAAGTGAATAAGTCATGAATTAGTCTTTCTGCATCTGGCAGCGATAGAAGCAGGCATAGCCTAGTGATATTTCTAAGGTGAAAAAATTCAACTTTTGATACCATTTTAATATGGGCATCAAACATAAGCTCGGGGTCAAAGATAACATCTAGATTGCACACTTGTAGTTATGGAGTAACAAAGTTATTGTCAGTAGTCAAATCTGGAATGTTAACTTTAAGTAAAGCTGTTGGCATACTGACAAATAAAGGTTATGTTTTAAAATGATTTAGCTAAAATTGTCATGCATCCAGGCTTTAGGGTGAATCCCATTTCTATGTCTTACCCCTTCCCCTACCCCTTCGTTTTAACCCTAGCCCTTGTCCCTCGAAACCGAGTGGTAAGGGATAGGGTTGAAAACATACCCCTATGAAATGAGACACCACTTGGTTACCGTTACGTTATCATACATCGTCGCTAGCTGGCTGATACATCACCAGAGGTGACCAGTGTTGATCCCAAACTTAAAGATATCAAACGAAATCCGCTGCTAATGTAGTTTAGTTAAAACTGTAGACATGTATTGTGTCCATTCAAGGCTAGTCATTGAAATGTGGGAATGTTGTTGAAAGAGCAATGTAACGATTTAAAAAAATGTTTCAATTAAGAACATGGTTGCAAATATATATCCACAGGACTGTGTAGAGCACAAAACAAGCCGGTCATCATTTCTAAGTCAGATATTTAAGCCGAAAATGCATTTATTGGACTCTCTTGATGATCTGGCTGCCATTGTTGCCGGTTGCACAGTGTATTCTGGGTACCCATTCACTGTAAATCCGAATTCGCTCAGTCAACCAAAAAAAAATTTGGGAACGGCTTTCACTCAAAACTTTTAGTTTAGTAAACTATGGTAACATGAAAATATTGAGTACACTAGACACAAAATAAATGTGTCACATGACCCTTTTTTGACTGTGAATTTGTGTCTGATGAACTTAACTTTTTTAATCATACAACATAACTGATTTATGTTTTCTAACCATTCAATTGTATGTCATATACACTCAAAAAAATGACATTGTTCCAACAAAATCTAATTAGTTTGAAATGATTTGCTGTAATCTTGTTATATGAACTTGAATTTATTTAGTCAAGACTACATTGTAGTAACAAAATTGTTGAGTACAATATTAAGCCACACCTCCAGTAAAATTTCCCAGTATACATTGCCTTGTGTTACCTCTGGTTCAAACCAAATGGTTCAACCCATAATGGCTTAACTCTACAGGCAAGCACCTTTCCTGTAAATGTAAAGGGAATTTCCTTTTGGAATCCAGTTTCAGTTAGGCCAGCAAGATGTTATTCCTTATTTAATCTGAACAGTCATTACAGTTGCGGGTGCAAAAACATTTTTCATTAAATTATTGGATTATTTAGAAGAATTTATGCATTTAATATTAGTTTAGCAAGGGTGGAATTAATTAGTCAATATCCATACAAAACACTAAAATAATTAAACTATTCCAGGATTTCAACATACAGCAGAGCATGCTCGGAAATATCAAATGAAAATTGTGACTGCTTGTCAAATGAACATAAAACCATTGAGTATACATTTTAACTACCAGTTACTAAGTTTAATTAACTATCAAAATATATGCTAAGTGCACAGTATATGTGTTGTTCATTGGCCTTGATCTAATTAAACAATGTTTACTCTATATATTTTAGTAGAATAAACTCAAAACTCAAAAATTGTTGACTTAACGTAAAATAATTATGTCAACCTCACAAGGGGTGAATGTTTGTGTTAAGTGAACATGTTTTATGTTGTTTTGACGGTCATGAACATTTGTGTGGACTTAACAATAACATTTTGTGTCATGGGCAGATTGGGGTTTACAGTGTTTGTTTCAAGTAAGCTCTTGAAAATGCTTGGTTTTAAGGGGTATTCACCCCTTCCCCTAGATCAAAATGAGAATTGGGATAGCCCTTACTATCACATGAACGCGCAAAACTAAGGGGAAGGGGTAAAGGGAAGGGCTAAGACAGAGAAATGGGATTCACCCTTAATCTTAACCAAGCAGGTGGTAAGGGCTGTGACTGCAAGGTTTGTATTAGGGTGCATGCTGACATAAATTTGCGTATTGTCAGCATAACAATGAAACCCTAGCCCAAACCTATAAATGATGTCACCCAGAGGCAACATATAGATGCTGAATAAGATAGGACCATGCACCAACCCTTGTGGCACGCCCTGCTGAACTAGTGTTGGTGTAGATTTGTAATCCCCCAAAGATACAAAATGACATTGATTAGTTAAATAAGAGATAAACTTTTATTTAGAGATCCCTAGCCATCGTGACAATCTTTCAATATGGACAGCATGAGATATTGTATCAAAAGCAGCCGTGATGTCTAACAACATTAAAATACTGCAGGCACCCATATCAGCAGAAATTAGAAGATCATTTGTGACCTGGTCAAGAGCAGTCTCAGTACTATGTCCTGATCTAAATCCAGACTGAAATGGTTCTATAAGATTTTTTGTGGACAGGTATTGCTGTAGCTGGCTAACTACAACTCGTTTGAGAACCTTAGCCAGAAAAGGAATATGGGCAATAGGCCTATAGTTAGACAAATCCTCCACATGACAAAGTCTTTAAAAGGAAAGCATGGATTCAGTAGGCATGGGTTCAAGAGAACATGTAGGTGAATTCATAGACATGACCAGTTTTAAAATATCATCTGTAGTAACAGTGATGAAATTAGTAAAATTAGATTTTTTTTAATAACACATTTATAGAATGGGGCTCATAAGACGGCCGAGAGGGACCAGTAGCCATGGAGCTATAGATGTCCTGGACTTTCTCTGTGAAGTATTTATGGAATTTATTACACATCCTAGCAGAGGAACAATTATTTTGGTTATGAGGTTTAAGACGTTTGTTAATTATTTTAAACATTGATCTTGGATATCCTGCACCTTCATTAATCATATGTTAGTAATATTCATCTCTGGTGGATTTAAGGTCATGATGATAATTAACTTGTTGCTCTTTCAACATCAATTTATGTACCATAAGAACTGTTTTTGTACATACGCTCAAACTTTCTTCCCTTGGTTTTTAGTGCTCGCAATTCAGTAGTAAACCAAGGGGATGATCAAATGAAAGAAACAATTTGTTCCTTCAATGGTGCTACAGGGTCCAGAATAGACCATAGCGCAGAGTTGAGTGGGGATGTGCGCCGTAGAGGATGGTCGCATGGACAATGGCTCTGCTCACTCTATGCAGGTTTTGGCTTATTACTGTTTTTTTTGTTTTCTGCACGTTCTGCACTGTCGCTCATACAGTATGATCGACTAGCACTTTTGGATATACGTAACTCACTGGATACAGACTTTTTTGCACTTACCGGAGCGATTGCTGCAACTGGAATATCCCGCCGTCGACTTGTTTACTCACACGCAGGCGACAAAGGAGAAAGAAGAGGGGAAAACGAGCGGTTCTATATCGTGGAGCTCCGCCCCATAGGGGGAGCTCTAGCTCCTAGTGGTTTATCCCTCCTGCGCAGCAGGTTGCATCTGAAAAAGTTTGTATATACGTCACTTCCTGCCAGTGACCGCGCCAGCTATATAAGGGGTCCACCCCGCCATGACATTCTCCCTTTTTCTTCAGCCGTATCCGGTTCGAAGCTGCATCAC